>JAECUM010013596.1:0-11413 GCA_016617855.1 Megalonaias nervosa
AGCTGGCAAAGTAAACATATTTTGAACTGAAATTGGTAATTTTTGCACAGCTGTCTAAAATGTGGATTAGCAAAAATGAACTGCACACAAGGTGTCTTGCCTTGGACCAAGATGCATTACTACTCAGATTCCGAAGACTGTCAATTACTTTAATTACTTTAAAATTATACTCTTCATAACATTAACAACATTATATTCAACAAAGTCAAATGTACATATTCAATAAATTTCTTGACTCGTTTCAGCATCTTACAAATTGACTGCTAGGCAGTAATGTTAAATCCTCAGCATCTGACAAACTGACTGCCAGGCAGTAATGTTAAATCTTCCAAATGAAAACAAAGTGTTCATTGAAATTCTACTACAGTGAGTATTTATCACACAAGTTTTGTCTATTTCTTCTTCCCGGATGCCTGTGGCAGCATGTTCATGTACTTGCAGATAATGGACAGCATAACCTCATCTGCTCCAGCTCCTATGGACAGCAGACGGAAATCTCTGTAAAGCAAATATCTTGAAAGTTTATCCTGTATAACTGAAGTTCATTATATCAATTTCTCTCTAATTTCATGTTTTTATTATTAAAAATCATTATCCTTATGAAATAAATTGTGGATCCAGTTTCTGATTCTATTGGCTCTTATGTCTTGAATATTACCAAACAAGTTGAATTCTTGAACTAAGTGTAAAAAGAAAGTAATTTGGAGAATAAAAGGACGATCTTAAACTTCAATGCTTATTCAGTGTTCCTATCTTGAATAACACTGCAGAGAAGAGATGATCCCAAAAAGACAATGTGTTCCTATCTTGAGTAACACTGCAGAGAAGAGATGATCCCAAAATGATACTGTGTTCTTATCTTGAGCAACACTGCAGAGAAGAGATGATCCCTCTCCCCCAATACTCACACACACACACACTACATTTGTGCAGGAGACAACTTTAATGATAGGTTCAACAACAGGTTTCTTTGCAAATTAGTACCAAATTAGAGTCAGTGATGTTAATATAGACTGAAGCTGATTTTACATTTTTCATGTGCATTTTCAGTGCTGCAGTATCAAGACTGGTAAAAAGCTGCAGGTCTATAAATGCTCTTCATTTAACTGGAGTTCTAAATTATGTGTAAAAACAAAAGAAATTTGGAGAGTACAATGAAGATCTTAAAGTTCATTGCATACTACAAAAGACACTGTGTTGCTCTCTTGAGTAAAACTGCAGAGAAGAGATGATCCCCCTCCCCCAACACACACACACACACAGACACACACACACACACACACACACACACACACTTGCAAAATAGTACCAAATTATATATGGAGCACATATTTTTGTTAGTACCATATTTTCGCGCATATAAGATGCACCTAATTATAAGACGCACCCGTATATAAAACGCGGGTTTTGACGATTTGTGTAAACAAAAATTACATAAGACGCACCCATATATAAGACGCGGGTTTTGACGATTTGTGTAAACAAAAATTACATAAGACACACGCGGCCTAGCCATTTGCCGCACTGAGCAATTTATATCCAGTGGTTTCCTTTCCTTTATCATAAATGAAAATTTGTCAAATGTTTCATCACCCGTCGGATGTAAACAAGGCTTCATTACCATTTTTAGTTTAGATCAAAGAATTGTCTGAGGCAGGACCGCAACGATTATTGTTTATTCTTATCTGCCGCCGAGCCAATAGTGGATGGGTTGAGTACCTGGTATCTAGATTCTAGAAACAATAAACGCCAGATGTAAAGGCGACTTCATTGATCTGCTAGGCCAAGTCTTCAGCGAGTGGGATTAGTACCGTACATAGACCAATAAATGCCCGATGTATGCAGTTAGCATATATAAACGTGGGAATAGTCTCTTGTTACCGGTATATATAAATGAGAGATCAATTTGCTTAGTATTTTTAAAATTTTTAAAATTGTCACGATGCCGAAGCGAAAATCATATACGGCCGACTTTAAATTAGACGTCATCAAGTTTGCCAAGGAGCGTGGCAACAGAGCTGCTGGAAGAGAATTTGGCTGCAGCGAGAAAAATGTATGTGATTGGAGGTTGGATGAAGAGGAGATTAAGAAGATGAATCCAAGAAAACGAGCTCGTAGAGGTAGAAATGCAAGATGGCCGAACTTGGAAGAAAATCTAGCCAACTGGGTGCGTTCGCAACGTGACAGTAACTGTGCTGTTTCAACGATAGCGATCAAATTGAAGGCTCGAATTATTGCTACAGAAATGAAGATCACAGACTTTGGCGGCAGTGTCAACTGGGTTTTCAAGTTCATGAAACGGAGCAATCTTGCAGTCCGGTCATGTACAACTGTTGGACAGAAGCTTCCGGACGATTGGGAGAATAAATTGGATGTTTTCCATACCTTTGTTCAGAAGGAAATAATTGAACTGAAGTTGGCAGATGATGACATCATCAATATGGATGAGATTCCAATGTCATTTGATGTTCCAGCTACTAGATCAGTGGCAGATAAAGGAGTGAAGACAGTCGCGATTGATACCACTGGACATGAACGAACCAATTTCACTGTTGTATTGGCCTGCACTGCTGCAGGAGGAAAACTTAAACCCATGGTTATCTTTAAAAGGATAACCATGCCAAGAGAAACACTGCCAACTGGAGTTGTTGTTGTCTGCAACAAAAAGGGCTGGATGAACACAGAGGTGATGCATACCTGGACTAACAAATGCTTCAGAACAAGAAGAGGCGGATTTTTCAAGAAGAAATCTCTTCTGATTTTTGATGCAATGGCTGCCCATAAGGAGACAACTGTGCAGAAGCACATCAACAATGCTGGAGCAAACATAGCCATTATCCCAGGTGGCCTGACTTGCAAGCTACAGCCCTTAGATGTTGCCGTCAATCACCCGTTTAAGACTTTTGTTCGTGAGGAATGGGATCGTTGGATGACTAGCGGTAAACACACCTTCACGCCAACTGGTCGAAAACGTCGTGCAACGTACGTAGAGGTATGTAATTGGGTTCTTCGGGCATGGGAGAAAGTGAAAATTACGACAATCATCAATGGCTTCAGAAAGTGTGGGATAATTCCTGAATCGGCTAGCTATATCAGTTCTTCGGACAACGACGCAGCTGCATCTGATACCACTGACACCAATGAGGATCGATTAGCATCAGTTATGGAGTTATTCCGTGACGACGACAGTGAATTTGATTCAAGTTTCAGTGGATTTGAAGCTGAAACTGATGACGATGAAAATGAAGATGAATAGAACAATACGGTACATTGATTTTTGATTAAGTTAAACACTATTTAGTAACAGTTTATTATATTGTGTTTAATAAAAAATTTAAATATATGGTATGGATTTTCATATTTAAGTCCAATATTGAACAAATTCTTGTCTTGTTTTCGAACTATTTAGTCTTGTCTTGTTTTCGAACGCACCCACCAAAGATACTAAAAATTTAAGTATCTTTGAACCCAACCAGATGTATAGGTAATATAGCCGCCGTAGTTTTTGCTGTGATAATTAATAACAATAAACAAAACTATTTAAACATACTATATTATATAAATTTAAAACATTTACTCCGACTAAACTTAGATCTGCAATAATTACGGTATACAAAACATTGAAACGAAAGGATTTTAAATTTGAAGTGGCCTGCATTGGATTGGTACACGTGGTAATTACTGAACACTTACCCAATTGTTTTTACAACTAGGAATGAAAATCGTGAAACGTGAATATCGACCGCATTAATCGTCCTTCAATATCACACACTGTACCGTTCGTTTGTGTTAAAAAATACTTACTGTATTTTCGCGCATATAAGACACACCTAATTATAAGACGCACCCATATATAAAACGTGGGTTTTGATGATTTGTGTAAAAAATATTTTACATAAGACGCACCCATATATAAGACACACCCTGGGTGCGGGGTACGTAAAACTTTGTATAAGACACATCTTATATACGCGAAAATACGGTAATTTATCTAGTGATTGATCAGTATATTGTTTAGACATTTACCGTATTTCTTGTAATTTTTCGTACTTGAAAAAGAACAAAAAATAATTTCTTTTTACAAAGTATGAATAATCATGGGTGAAAAATATTATCATTTTGAAGAAGAGATAATGTATGAAAAAATAATGGACCCACAATTGAGGACTCCAAAATATCCATATGATTTTCAATATTAAATTTACGTGCATCATACCTAATTGTGCTAAAGCGTGCACTAGTACAAAATGCTTGAATTTGCTTACATGTGTATTGGAATATATACTTTCAAAAACAGATAGTTTGTAGCATGGAATAGGTGTTCCATTGCAACAGTTTTTGTTTCTTACACTTCATAATCCAAAATAAAATATGCCTCAGTATGAGAGTGAGGGAGAGATTTCAGCCCTTCTTCATGCCATTTCGTTCAGTGTACCTTCCTATCCCCATTCAGCTGAAGCTATTTTCAATGAGAATACAGTAATAATATGGTAAATGGAAAAATATACAAAATGAACACCATGCACCTTCAATTTCAAAGACATACGATTTACATTTAAGTATTCACATACATGTAAACCTCCCAGATGGGTGAGTTTTTCTCCTGGGATGAGGGGTGTCTCCTGTCCCGCCTGACACTCACTGATATCTCCCATGTATGCAAAATTATTATTAAAAAAATTGGGGTTTTTTTCCCTTTTTTTTTTACCATGCTTCCAGTGTAGTATATTTATACAGTATTACTGCCTGTGATAACATGACTGAGATTTGGCTTTAGCCAATGAAGATGATTTAGTTGCTAATTTCAAGCAGCATAAACAATTAAATCCCTTTGATTCTGTCAGCAGGGTTGGTTGGCTTCAGTCTTTAAAGTTTGTCAACATAGATTATATATGATCAGGAGTAGTTCTGAAAGGATTAAAGAGGTTGATTGATTATGATTGGATTACAAAAGAGCTAAAAAGATCAGCTTAAGACTGGGTTCAGGTCTGGCTTTCGTGTTTAAAATTTGTTGAGATGTCTGAGCTTGTGTTATCTGCCGGAGCTAATATGTAAAAGTCTTAGCAACAGAATACCACACAGAATTTAATGATGGGTAGAAACAGGAACTTCATTGGTTGAAACCAGTTCAAAGGACATGAATATGCATTCTACCCCAAAGGACATGAATATTCATTCTGCCCTTCCCATAAAGCTGATTTTAAGATCTGCTATGGTGACAAGAATTGCATTACACATCATACATGATATTAAAGCATATTAAACAACGAAAAATATGCCATTACTGAAATCCATGTTCACAGAATCTGCATCAAATGTGACAAAGATATACCTGCTGAGATACTGACAACTTTATAGCCAAATGTAATCTACCATTTATGGTAGCAAATTATTTTTCAGATCTAGTAAAAAAAATGTTCCCTGACATGGAAATCGCACAAAAGTTATCATATAAACAGAAGAAAACTACTCACATAGTGATCCAGATTTTGGGTCCTCAGTTGGATAAGAAAGTTGGAGACACGTATTACAATGAACATTTCACCATTCTCATTTAAAATCCTCCCTCTTTTGAAGGCAAAACTTCAGATCAAATTTTGCAAATCTCCCAGCTTCTCTGTTATATCACATATATGTATTCACAATATTTATATCCATATGAACTCCATTTTGTCCAAGTCACATGAGCTATCATTTAAAATGCTGTGCTGTTTCTTCTGCAAGTAAAAGAATGTCCACATTCCCACCAAAAATGATTACCCTTTATTCAGTAGTTGTACATACACTTTCTGTAGTTAGGCAGCACTTGGTCAGGCATAGTTGTTACATTAATTACAAATTTGACACTTCTGTCAGTGAGTACGTAGATGTCACTGCTTAAGAAACTTACATGAGTAGCACCAGGCAATACTCAGCATTACACTGTACCATATACATTAACATTGATAAACTTTCTTAAACATAGAAACATCTAAACTATATACCAAGCAGTACAAGTAAAAAAAAATGAGTATGATACAAATTGATTAGTAAACAGTGTTAATTTCTTTAAGTGTTAAACCTAGGAAAAAAGGTGGGATATAATGTGGTCCCTGTGGAGAATATGATTGAATCTTAGTACAGATATATTATTTGAAGCTGGTCAGTTCACACAAGTTTTATGAATTTATACTAAAAATCACTACTCAGGTGGAACCTATAATAAGCTTGTACATCAGGTCTTGATTGTTTACCTCATTGTTTCCATGTGCAGTTGACCATAGATACTTGCTTATAAGTCAAGCCTATGTGCAAACAACATAGATCCTGATCTGTTGTAACATAATGGGCTGAAGATTAGGGTTTATTTTGTTTATTCTACTGATTATTCAAAACAAACTGCACAGACCATGATCTGCTGTCGCATTATGCCATGTCAGATATGGGTCTGTGCAGTTTGCAGCTGGATTCTTAAATGAATGTATACGGTACTCTGATTTCTATAATTCAATGCTCAGAATCATCATGTCTTATGAAAAAAGGGCACTAACTGACTTGTAATAATGGAGACTAGAACAGGTTTTCGGGTATGATCTGCTTTTTTGCCATTTTTTTTGTCCAGTATTTGTACGAATAGATTAATTGTCAAACACTTCAATCTTTGTATTTTTAACTTCATTTATACAAAGAAAGAAAAGTGTTCAGTTATAAAACAAACTTCTGTGTACAAAAGATTTGTGTAAAAATATTATTATGACTTTATTGGATCAACATTGTATCAAAAAAATTAAAGGGTACAAAAATGACAAGAAATCTGGTATACAGTTTCCAGGGAAAATGTGAAAAGTCAACAGCCAATGAGTTAAAAATTTTGGACAAACTGTTTTCTCTGCAAAATTGTAGGTGTAAAAGAAGGAAGTGAAAAAATTCAACCTTGTGTGCTTGTTCTAATAAAAATCTGAATTTTCAGTCGATTTTTCAATCATACAGTTCAGTAGCAGTCATTTCCAACATAATTTAAGCGTGCATGCTTCTTTTAATGTCTTACAAGTTTTGCAAAGGTTAATAAGTTCGTGTTTGCTGAAACAGTTTCGGCTAAGATTTTATACCAAACCAGACTTTAAAAAAAAAATACAACATAAGTTTGTAAAATCTTACCTTAAGTTTTAAAACATTTCATCAGCAGCATGATCCCAGACCTTCCAGTTTTTAGCAGTGCTTTATTCCAAGTTATAGTCTTAGAAGCACAAAAATGTTACTTTTGTAGAAAAATTGGAGAAATTCTTTTCTGGATCACAAATATATTGTATAATATGCACTGTAATACTTCAAACACACACACAGTGATCATCAGAATATAAAACATCTCAATTTGAACAGTTTTAATAGCTAATTAGGTTGAACACAAGGTGCCATTTTTTAAATTTGATAAAGTAAGATAAACATGCTAATTTAGTAACCATTTATGCAGAAAGAATGCTTTATGTGTAAATTTTACATTCTAGTTGAAACTGTGCATGATAAAATTGTAGTAATTTCTTTCTCTGTTTCTGTAGGTCGAAAACATGTGTGTGTTGGTAATCAGGAAGAGAAAGTTTACTTGTTATTAGAGAAGAAGCTCTGGGATGACCCAAGCAAGGTATTTGTACATAAATATGCAGACAGTTATACACTTCTTCCCAATCTCTGATTTATACAAAAATTGAGCCATTTCTAGTGTACATGGCATAAAGTGTCTGGGGGTAAAAATAAACAACATGGATATTAATATGTATTTGAATTGCTGGTATCAGTTTATGACTGAGTGGAACAAGGTTATAAACAGGGCATAACCTCATTTTTGTTGTAAGCCTCAATCTCAGTTGACCACATGGTTTTATGTGCCTATCACCTGAGCACATACCATCATTGACCAAACTATGTGGACCCTCTGATATTCCAGACACCATAGTTTCAAAATTTGTAATATCATGGCTCAAAATTGGTGGCAGTCTGCACACCCAATGCTAATAAATTTCTTATCGGACTGGTAGTTTTAATAATTTTATTAGTCCAGTTGCTGGTAAAGTTTGAGTTGTCACTAGTCAGGATTTATTTATGCTATCATTCTAATTTTTGAGGATCTGAATGAACAATGTCCGTGTTATATTGGAGCTGATTGTATAGATCCATGATATCCCATTGCTCTCTAGAGTGTCAGAACAATTAGAACTTCTCATATTTCAAAACAAGGCTTTACAAATCTTTACTAGTTTCCTTAGACTTATATGGTAAAGTTGTACATTAAAGGATTCAGGTCAAACTTGTGTAATGGTCAAGCTACCATTGAAGTGCCATGGTCAACAAATTCCTATTGTGATCAACCATTCTGTCTTAAAAGGATTAGCAATCATCAGATACATGTTCCATTCAAACTTTAGTATTGTGTGTTTATCTGTTGTCAAAACTTGCCCTTAGTGTCAAACTGTGATATCTTCTCACCCTTCATTTGAAATAGCGTGATGGTTACTGCTGAAAATCATCTGTCTATGGAGTTACAATACTTAATGTCTGGGTGAACAAAGTCTTTGTCTTTTTCTCTTATAAGATTATTTGTTTTGTCTGGATGACGAGGCTGAATTAATATTTTTTTCATCGTTGTTTTTTACATTAATTTCTGGATAATCAGTTAGGGCTGTTCCAGTAAAACAAGCCTGGGACCCTGGGAAGGCACTTTTGATGTGGGTTACTCACCCATAGATGCAATTTAAATTTTTTTTATAATTTTAATATGAACTTTATGAAATCAAAGTACTCTGGCAAATATTTTTTTTTAAAACTGCCTTCCCTGGGTACCATATATGTTTAAATGGAACAGCCCTTATTGTTTTTCTTGTAAAATTATAGTGATTATTTTCAAGTTGCCTTTGTGGCCTTCCAAAGCAAGATTTGTACTTCTGCATTATGAATGATGGTGAAAAATGATTGTGTTATTTGAGAAATAAAAGTGTTGTTAATCTGGATACGTGTCTGACATTGTCTTGTGGGAAGGATTAGTGAGATTCAGCAGGACTAGTAAACTTCTCAATCTGCTAATCCAAAATATTCAATATGAAACATAAACTAAGGAATGATTTACCCTTAATTAGAAACAGGTGACTGAATAGACATCTGTCAGATTGTGATCTGTTTTGATTATCCATATTAATATACAGATCAACTGAAGGTGTGTGAGTAGTCAGCAATAAAAACAGACATGCTATACAGTTCATGATTGCTCAACATTATGAATCCAAGGACTTGATGCAGACAGTTCATGTTCTCAGTAAGGTGGATTAGTGTGTCATCTAAAGTGTTGAAACATGTATGTGACTTATTATCATTCTTTTCCCTTTTCCAGTAAGCTAAACTAAATATGTGTGATAAAGCAATTAACATTTCTGATAAGCTAGTTTCACAAGTTCTTGTCACAGTTTTTTTCAGTGGTAGACGTTCCTGTGATAATCTAACATTAGGTCTTGTTGGTTGATCTTCATACCATCAGTACTATTGCAAAGAATGGTTTTCTGTATTTAGATTTTTAAGCAAGTCTAAGTGATTAGACATAGAAGGTAATCATCATCAATTTTGGAGTTGTATTGTTGAGATTGGTTTGGAGTTGTATTGATTGGTTTGGAGTTGTATTGATTGGTTTCAAGTTGTATTGTTGAGATTGGTTTGGAGTTGTATTGATTGGTTTGGAGTTGTATTGATTTGGAGTTGTATTGATTGGTTTGGAGTTGTATTGATTGGTTTCAAGTTGTATTGTTGAGATTGGTTTGGAGTTGTATTGATTGGTTTGGAGTTGTATTGATTGGTATCAAGTTGTATTGATTGATTTCGAGTTGTATTGTTGAGATTGGTTTAAGCTTTTAAAGGAAAATATGAATTATATTCCAGGCTTTCAGTGAGGTTCTATGAGTAGATGTATGTAATTTTGGTGTTACATTCTATTGCCAAAGACAATCTTCACATTACAAATCTTGATATTTTAACTTTTTCTGATCAGTAGTTGGCATCCATTATAATAATATGGATCATGGTCATAGATACATTTCTAGTGATGATTGATACTATTAGGCTTTAATCAGTTGATTTTGGTTCATACAAGTAAGATGAAACTTACCCCGAGTTAAAAAAACCCCATTTAAAGTAATGGTATCAGTTAGGACTGGTACTGTAAACACTTCTCACCAGGTCCATTACTTGTGCACAATGAACAGAAATAATTTTAAAAAAATGGAAGGAAAGAAATATAACACATATATGCAACCAGAATTCATTATTTGTAATAGAAACACTGAAACATCATCATGAAAGTGTTAAGCTTTGGCAAGCATGAATATTATGCAGCCTAGTTTACCTAGACCACTTCTGAACAGCATTGAACTTACCAGGTAGATCGAGATATGCAATCCTTACTATAGAGACAGTAATTTTCCTGAAAAAAAAACAACAGTCTTTAGGGGAAATGATAATTTTCATTAGTGCATGAATTATCCGGACAGAGAGAAAATAAATTATTTTATAATATCTGGATATTTTAGGTCAATGTATGTGTTTTTATGTCACCAAAGTGTTTATCCACTACATACATGTGACTTGCCTCTGCCGCAGTTGATAAATCCACTTGTAAACAAGCACTACTATCCCCCACTGCATGTATATCTACTTACTGGTTATTTACCTTGACCCCAATGATGAATAATCCACTGTGTATTTTCATGTTACAGATGATCTTATTCATCAATAATGGGCATTAAAAAGACATTTAACCAATCAAAATAGAGATAACAAATGATTGTTCTTGCTATGAAAGACATCATGATCTACATATGGCTACTAAATATGGGGATTATCTGCGACCCATTATGAGACCTGTCATGATGGAAAGTGGCCATTTTGGTTGGCATGATATTGTATAGTTCATGAGTTTGAGATGGGATATGGGATGTTGATCCATGTAGCCAGTCAACAATTCTAATGTGTGAGATGGTAACTAAAACTGTTTGTTCTTCATCTTGCTCCCCAGCAAGTGATATGGTTTCAAACCCTAGCATGCAAACTTATGATGTCCATGTCCCTCCAGGTGTGCTTTTGTGCCTTCTCCTTTAATAACAACCCCAGTACTGGTACCCATAGACTTCTGTTCATAATATGGAAGTCTGACATGTATTTGTAACTCGGCAGCCGGAGTAAACTACACATGTAGAGTGGTTGTCAGTCTGGTCTTGCCTTAGGTCTGAAACAAAATAGTGCAGACAGTATATAAAAGTGTAGCATGGCACATGACCTGCTTTACAAACTATGATGACAATTACCTGTATAAAGATGCATGTGGCCACTAATACAGGTAGAGTATTGGCGCAATGCTATTGATACTTAAAAAGTGGATGCTAAAATATCGATTCTAATG
>JAECUM010013597.1:0-59734 GCA_016617855.1 Megalonaias nervosa
ATATATATATATATATATATATATATATATAATACATGGCAATCAGTGGTAAATTACTTGGTTTCACTTTCAGGTCTTGCTTGTTTAACAAAGGGACTTAAGCATAATTGCTTGTGTAACAGAGGGATATATATATATATATATATATATATATATATATATATATATATATAAGGTTACATTTTTTGGTACTACTCATTGATGAATATATATCCCCAAGTATGGGTTATTACACAGAAAATTAAAGTACCCTGACATTAAATGCTGGTTTGAAATGCTTCGTAAAAATTTGTAATCATAGATGAGTAAAGACTATAATATTTCTGACCTTGATATGATCACAGATATACATATGTTTTCATTAAATGAAGTTGTTGTAGGAATGGATCAACAGGCAATAATTTAAAAAAATGTAATAATGCATTAACTGGAAATGTTTGTACACTTTTTAGTGTTATTTTTGCCCAAAAATTTTTATCAAGCATTATTACTCTTTTAACTTGCAAAATCTGTGATTTTCATTAGGGTTATTGCCCTTTCTAAGTTTGAGCGTAATGTAGTATATGACAGAATTTTGTCAACACAACTAGTCTGACAGGTTTCAGTGAATTACCTTGAAACTTTGTATATGTTTTGTTCATCATTTAAAAGTGCACATATCCACAATAACTTTGCTCTCACAGTTTGTGTTACAGTTATTGTCCTTTATGTCAACAGCTGAATGCAGTGTAAGACAGAATTTTGTGAATGCAAAATGTCTTCTTGATTTGGGAGGTGGGTGATGGCTTTGAAACTTTTACCATATTATGGATCATCATCTAAAAGGGAAGATACTGACAAATCTTAAGACTTTGTGCTCCCTTGATCTTTTAAAAAAGTTATTGCCCTAATGCATACTTTGCACTTGAATGCAAATATATGACATAATTTTGTGAATGCAGCTTCTCTAAGACTTGCAGGCTTAAGTGGATTGCTATGAAACTTAGCACATAATAATAAGAAGAAATTCAGTTTGACTAATCATTTTATTACCACTAGTTTCCAAAGATAATCCAAGGAGAAAATGGCAAAATTGGTGGCCTCTTGCATTTATCAGCCTGGGGAGAAAATGGCATAATGGATGACACCTTGCAATTTTCTTTTATGCATCAAGTGAATACATTTTGATCCCATCCCATAAGCCAGCATTAGCATCTCATAATCTGCCAGACATACAAATTACATTAAGTTCATATACAACTGTAATGATCTTACAACATTCTTATTAACTGATATAAATTCCACATTTATTTATCTAAAATGTGAATTCACACACTTCGTTTTTTTCATTAATTTAATTTACCTTTGTCAATCATTATAATGCCATCTATTGCCTCAAAATTTGTGGTTCTTCATATACATTTGACTGTTTTTTTACCAGACCCCAGCTAGACTAGTTTGTGTTTTACCCAGGCCCTAGTTTTTTTTTACTGAGGCCCTGGCAGGAGTATTTTTTTTTTTTACCCAGGCTCTAGTTGAAGTAGTTTGTTTTTTTACCCACGCCCTAGTCGGAGTAGTTTGTTTTTTACCAAGGCCTTAGTTGAACTAGTTTGTTTTTTTACAGAGACCCTAGTTGGAGTAGTCTGTTTTTTACTCAGGCCCTTGTTGGAGTAGTTTTTTTTTTTACCCAGGCCCTAGTTGGAGTAGTTCATTTTTTTTACTCAGGCCCTAGTTCAGCTAGTTTTTTTTTTTAACCCCAGGCCCTAGTTGGAGTAGTTTTTTCACCCAGGCCCTAGTTGGAGTATTTTGTTTTTTTACCCAGGCTCTAGTCGGAGTAGTTTTTTTTACCCAGTTCTGCATGAAGTAGATTTTTTTCTTTTTACTCAGGCCTTTGTTGGGCTTTCCTTTGTATAAACAATAGAAGCCAAAGAAGGCTGGATGACCCACCCTAACCAGTATTGGGAACCACTGAATTAGATAGTTATAGATTTCATACAAATCAGCAGGGCAAGGTTTGATTTACAATCATCTTTATGGCAGATAATAGAACCTACACCTTTTCAGACATGTTGTATCCTTTGGAGTGTTTACTTAAGGCAAAAAGGTAATGAGCAATGTTGTACATTATCCTTGAGGGTGTTTTTAAAGATTGTATGGTTACAGTGGTCTTTTAAAGCAACATTTTGATCAACAAATTGTTATGACTGTTTTCTGGTGACTTTTTCACTTCAAAAGTTAAATTATTATTATTATTATTTTATTCTTCTTCTTCTTCTTCTTCTTCTTCTTCTTCTTATTATTATTATTATTATTATTATTATTATTATTATTAAATAAGCAGAAATAGATCAGGCATTCATGTGATTATCTGTTACGAGCAAAAATTGGAGGAACATAACATGAAATATTTTTATTATCATTTTACACTGATTAGACTATATTTGAAATCTGGTTGGGTTTTTTTAGTACAGAAACCTATGCAAGATGATATTTGAATAGAACTTTATTTTCGAAATTCTAAAACTGTTGTAAAAGAGCAAAACTTTCCTTGAGAAACCAGCCTTTTCTTAAAATTATAATTCTTTTTCAGACAGGTAGTCTCTCAAAAGAGTTACAGTAATGGTATTATGTACAGCATTTTCCCCATGGTAAGACTAGAGGACCAGCCTAATAAATTTGTCAAAACATAGGCAATGGACTTATTATCAGACAAAACAAAATTTTGTGAATATGTTCCACATATTTGTAACAAGAACAACAGCAATAATAATAATAATAATAATAATAATAATAATAATAATATGAATCGCTTTATTTGTAGAAAATAATTTACAGTTACATATGATGTACAGTTTTTGCAAGCTGTGGTGTCTTTTGACAACAATGTTATTAAAAACTGGATAATTGATCTACTGTTATTATAAAATATGTACAATGTATTGAAGAGGAGTACTTATAGGATTCCCACAAAGATTAGTATTGAATCTGGGTAGGACAGGTGAGTAGGTGAAAGATAATTCTTTTGAAGTAGAGTTGTATTGAATTTTGCGAATCATTCAAACAATTGTTGCTGTAGATGTTGACTTAGAAGCTTCTTAAAACCTTGGGATAGGTCTGCTGACCTTGTTCAGTGTGGAATGAAATTGTTTGACAGGATCTTAGTTTATACACATGTACACCTTCCATTATTGTAAAATTACTTTTAACATAATCAGGAGCCGACCCTAGGATTTGTAGACTAATAAATCCTTTGTGCTGACTTCTCAGTTGAAATAGAAGCCACTAAAGGTTTTAAAAAAGATTTTCTGCAATTTTAGTCGTCTCTGTTGATTTTCTGTATAACTGTTACTCCAGATATAATAGCAATATTTTGGATATTGTACATGACATGGTCACTGTGGAATATCTTTCTTTTTTTCTTGAGGGAGATATGATTTTCTTCATTCCAAGAGATGTAGTGAGTTTACTTTTTTGATGACCTTGTGAGTTTGCATTTTCCAGCTCAGGATGTTGTCAGTCTTGATGCTAAGTATTTTGCCATTGTCAGACTGTTCTGTATCTATTCCTTTTAGCATTTAACTTTGTCTTCTTTCGCAGCTTTTACATTTGCTCGACTATTATGATTGAGGCTTTTAACTTGGCTGCCTTTATCTTCATCTCATTGTGCTCACAACAGTTGTTTACTTTCAAGTAGCCAGTTGATCCTATGTTTGACAGTGTTGTCAGCTGAAAACATGTTTGCAATGGATAGCTTACATGTACATTATGTACATGTGAACCTCCCAGCTTGGCATTGGCATACTAAGTGTAAATGGCACCCAGGGCCAGTGGTGTAAAGGGCACCTAAGGGAAATGATGATGGCTCTAAGATCCACAATACAAGGGCCAAAGCTTGGGGGAGGGTTCTTGGGAGTGGGATAGTGCCCCCTTCCACCAGCTAAGGGATTTGAGGGAGCACTGTAAACTTTCCCAGCAGTGCCCTGTTGGTCAATGATTTTCCTGCATTTTAATGCCTTTTGTTGACTTTTCCAGGTATCTAAATTCTGTCATTGACATAAGACAATCAAACACCATTTTATGCATGTCTGTTAAATTTCCATATTAGGCCCATTAATTTCACCTCAACCATTTTACAGTTAAGCATGTGCAGAAACCATAAATTTAAACAAATCAATTTATTTATGGACTGTATCGATATATATATATATATATATATATATATATACACCACTCCCTCGATAACTCGCGCCCTGATAACTCGCAAACCCGCTTATAACGCGGGGTTAGGCATGGATCCCATTTTTTAAAACCAGAAATTACCCCAAAAATAGATCCCTACTTTATGAACTTATGGAAATTGTGATCAAAATTAG
Organism: Megalonaias nervosa; assembly: GCA_016617855.1. Taxonomy (NCBI): domain Eukaryota; kingdom Metazoa; phylum Mollusca; class Bivalvia; order Unionida; family Unionidae; genus Megalonaias; species Megalonaias nervosa. The sequence continues at coordinate 4,353 of JAECUM010013597.1, forward strand.
CTACAAAAACTTTGATATATCGCTCGTTTTATCGTCGAAAACGGTAGATAGGACCTGGAAATTTTAATCAACATTATGAAATACCAAATTTAAAAATAAGTCATACAATTTTTTTACATTTTCTTTCCAAGTGACATTCCTAGCACACCGCAATTAACGATATGTAAGGAAATTTCGATCAATGAAAATGTCACTTACGCCGAGTGGAGGCAGTACTTTAATAAATAAATACAAATTAAATAAAAATTTTTATCAATTGAAATTTGTGTTTTAGTTCTATCTTCTAGTTCCTTTTAAGTGTAATCATCATAAACGCAATGTGTCCTCTTGTAATTAAACGTAAAATGTGTCAATTTACCGTACCAGCTATGTCCGGGAGCATTTCTCTAAGAACCTATTTAGGTGCTGACTGTGTTTTGATAACTGACTTGCAGAAGTATTTCTTGCATTGTTGCACTGAATTAAAAGCTGGCCTCCTTTGTATTATCACGTTAATTGTGTCTTTTGAATCAAATAAAGGAAGTGGAATAAAAGAAAAGTTAAAAGGCACGAAAATCCTACAAACCTAAAATCTAGCTGCCCTGGTCGTATGTTGGGTGAACTCACTTCAGTTGATCAATTGAACACTGTTATAAATGTTATTGTGTATGTGACATAAACTACCTTAAATTAACCGACTCATTGGTAACTGTGATCAAAGATAGCACGGCAACCAAGCGAAAAGAATACTATACTTCGTAAAATAAAGATCTTGGTTTCACAGATACGGACCATTGTGGGCAAGCGAGTTTCAGAGAATTCTTGAACTGGCACTTTGAGATATCCTCAAGAATGATAAAAAGTTTCATTGTTACTTCCAGTGAAATCACGATATCAATACTGTACTAATTGAACAGCACACAAATTGAGATTCGACGTAGACGATTGTCTCATGAAAATATCGCTTGCTTTTTGAACAAAGGGAATCTTGTTTGGTGGTGTATCAACAGTTAGTCTAGTTCCCTGCTCTTTTCGCTCCCAATTTGGCAGGATACAATTCCATACCACTCCGGGAACCAGACTCATCAAGAAAACAAAAAGCAGTGACGTAATACACACATGTTTTCGTGTAAACGTAATGGTTGCTGAAACCAGTTGGAACGATCTTTCACATGTTGGACATTTTGAAAATAAATGTTATTAAACAGAATAATGAACAACTTCATTTAGAAAAAGTGCGTTATTAAAAGTTGTTATCAACTTGAATGTAAAATGAGGATTCAGTCATTAAACAGCGAAGTTCCCTAACCCCAACACCACCCCCACCCCCACTGTTTTCTTGATGTCCAAGCGATATTTTTTCAATTTTTGGAGGTCCCTCGGTAACTCACGCCCTCGCTTATAGCACGGTCTATGTTTGTGGACCCCGTTGTGCACGAGTTATTGAGGGAGTGGTGTACATATATATATATATATATATATATATATATATATATATATATATATATATATATATATATATATATATATATATATATATATATGTGTATTGTTTATAATAAAATAGATATGCTTACACAGCAACTTAAAGACAATAAGAATTTCAAAGCTTTTAACACTATGGACTGTTCATTGATGAATGGTTGTCTGGTCGATGGTTTTGAAGATAGACGTCTACTTTAACTGATTTGTGACCAGACAATAGTGTTGATTGATGTCTGGATCCCTCTCACTCGCTATGATGTGAAAGAGAATTAGTGTTGTGTTTGGAGGGGAGGCACCAACAGATGGAGTAGCAGTTTGTTCATGAAGCACATGCTGGCAGCAGAAATGAGTTTGCAAATTCTTATTATACGGGTGTGTTACGTAATTTGTTGAAAGGTCAGGATTCAAGAGTAGCAAATCTACAAACACAATTTAGGTCATTTTCTATATAAAAAAAAAATGTATCAGCTGTTTTGGCACCCCCAAGACCTCTGGCCCCTGGGGTAACTGCCCTGTCCACCCCCACCCCCATTAGTCTGCTACTGCAGCTGGGCAAGGTTTTCTCACAGATGAAGGGTGTCTCTCATCACTCATTGAAATCTCACATGGATGCAGAATTATTAAGAAATTCCAGAACAGAAATTTGTCCATTTTTGTCAACGCCTTGTTTCCATTGTATCATATGACCTTGAAATGGTTCATGCAAAGTGAGCATGATACATACTTGCATTGCTAATTTGACCTATAGTAACCTAAAAGCAATGATTGGATTAATATACAATGTTTGACCTGAGTAGAATCTTAGGATTAAAGATGTTAATGCATTATGGTTTGATTACTAATGAGCTCAAACACCATAAACAATTAACAGTAATTGAATTCTTTTGGTATTGTTTGGCCTTTAAGGACTCATGGTGCTAATTATACGAAAAAATTGGAACCAGTTTTGAAAATGTGTGAGCATAAAGTTCTATATGGACTTAGTGGGCCATGACTGGATGATAACAAAATGTAAAACTTTAGTAATGAGTATCTTTGGAGAACTTATTCTCTTTATCACTGAGAAAAAAAGAGACAATATTGTATTAATGGAATTTAGTCCTTTTACCAGCTTCACTTTGGAACATTCATTACTGAAATTAGCACCTGATTCTTTTGGTGTACAACTGAAAACACATTTAGATCCAAAAGTGCTGTGGCTGTCGGCTTTCCTGTCCCTGGTGAATCCTTCTTGGAATGGGTGCTGTGCAAGCAAAGGCTCTACTTCAGTGGTTATAAGCACCACAGTCTGGATTTCAGTGGTTATAAGCACCACAGTCTGGATTTCAGTTATTGTCTCCAAGTTTTGCTGCACGTTAGCTTCTCTGTACACAGAAGCTTAATATGTCAAGTATGGGTCTGTGCTGAGAAATATAGGTTTGATCATGCAGACTTTGAAATTTAGATTTATTGCTTTGTAAAATCATGGCGTATCCGTAGGTTTACTATGGGAGTTGAATGAGTTCTATAGAGAACAACAGCCTTGCATTGGTTCCACATTTGCATGTACAATGAACTAAATGCAAAGTTATGGTTATACTTTTGGATAACAAGCAAAATGAATTCATTGTGACCACATGAAAAAGACTTTCAGTGGGAAATTAAACACTCTTTCAGATATGGAAAAATGTTGCCTTGAAAGTGTGTGTGTGTGTGTGTGTGTCTTTGACTATATTGGGTTTGGTGTTTTGCACATTGGTTAAATATCAGTACAACAAAATATATTAATTTTAGACAGTTTACCATTTACAGAGTAATTATAGTCACCAATTTGATATTTCCCAGTTGTGTTCTAAAACTCTCTGCTTCATATGTGATTCACTTTAGAAGTCTCTACCACCAAGCATGATGCTGATCACCCCTCATGATTTTGTGTCCCATCAATATGTATTTCAATTAATTGAATGTTTTGACACTTCATATTTTGTATTTAAATTAGGTTATGCCTACCATGTTTTGTTCTTAAAGTATATGTATTCTAGTGGCATTTTAAGTAATTTCTTTCATTTAAATCCTTTTTTGAGGCAATACATACACATGTAGATGCTCACATTAACCTTTTACTTAATTAATGCACATTATGACAAGGCCAATAATATATTTTAATTTTAAATTGAAGAAGGCTAAATGGTAATAGCAAACAAGGAAGCTCTTGAGTAGACAGTTCGATTTATTTTAATATGTTTGCTGATTTTCAGAAATGAAGCTCAGATATATAATGTTGCCTGAAACATATCATCACTGATGTTGGGATACATGTCTTTCCAATATAATTTAATATTCCCTAGCATAAACTTTGAGAAGTAGAATTATATGCACCATTTACTTGTTACTTCTTGCTACTACTATACAAAGGTTTGTCAAGTAAATCAAGGTGGATATTGGACCCGTGGTGTTAATTATATGGAAGAATGGGAACCTGGTCTAGAAATGGGTGAATATAAAATAGATTATATGGGTGTAGAGGGCCATGAATGGTTGATAATGACAAGTAAAATTTTAGTCAAAAGAATCTTTTGCAAGCTATCCTATTTTTAATGAGAAAAAAAGATGTTTTCTTGATGGAATTTTAGTCCTTTACAGACTTGACATTGGTACACTCAATACAGAAATTAGCACCCGATTCTTTATTGGAAACACATATTTCAAGTACATACCCATAAATAAAATTACAGAATTGATATGGTTTGCTCTACATAGAACCTTGCGTCAAGAATGACCAATGTGTGTGTATATATATATATATATATATATATATATATATATATATATATATATATATATATATATATATATATATATATATATATATGGTTTATCACGAGCATATAGGAATTTAAAGTTATTGATATTTGGTATCATGGTGTTTCCATAGGTTTCCATTGAAAATTGAATTAGTAATAGTACCGTGAGTTTTTGAAGTTTGTCGAGATTGATTTTACTATATGTGATCAGAAGTAATTGGCAAAGGGTTAAATATGTTAATGGATTTTGACTGGAGTAGTCATTACTAAAGACCTCTAGTGGCAGAAAACTGTCTGATTTGGCATCAATATTAAGTTTGTTGAGATATCTATTCATGAGTTATCTCCCATGAAAAGTACAAGTTACATTTCTGTGAAAGGATTAGTGTTTTGAGATGATGTGCACATTTTAATGTACGTTATGGAAGTTTGTCCAGTAGTTGTCATTTTTTTACATTTGCATGCTAAAAATTGGGTAAATGAAAATACTCCTGATTAGAAGACAACTCCTGACCAAAGTTTTGAAAATCTCCTGATTTTCCTTAAACTGTTTTGTCACATATATCACTGAGATACGGTAAACCACAGATATACAGCATATATGAATGTAATATGGTAAATCATTGATATACAGCATATATAACTGTGATATGGTAGATCATTGATGTACAGCATATATTAATGTGATATGATAAATAATTTTTGTATAGCATATATTAATGTGATATGGTAAATCATTGATGTACATCAGAATGAATGGTGGTCAGACAACTGGTCCTTGTGGAACACCTGACTTGATGAGTTTCTTAATCTGTAAATTTGTTTCTTCTTGTTGTCTGCCTTCAAAACAGGCTTAAAACCAAGCCAAAATTGTGTGGTTAATTTGATATATGCTGAGATTTTCCAGCAAGATTTTGTGATTAACAAGGTCAAAAGGCTTTTGTAATGTCAAGAAACACTTTACCTACCAGGTACTGTACCGTGATTTGTTACTGTTAACCAATCATCCACCATTCTAGTTAGTGTATTATGTAGCATGAATGTCCTTCATTGTCCTTCATGAAAGGTCTTTTCTTTGCCAGGTTTTGAGGAAATATGCTCATATAATTAATCGCTTGAGAATCTTTCATGGGTTGTGGGATTCACAACTTTTTCGTTTATGTTCAGAAAGTAATAATTGAGAGCATATGCAGTTTCATGAGGTTCTTGCTGAATGTTACCATTTTCATCACTAAGCGGCAGAATATTAACAGATTTGCCTTGTAAGTCATTTAAGGTTTTCCAGAATTTTTCAGGTTCTTCTTTCAATTGGCTCCATTTCTCCATAATCTGTAATTGTTGGTATCTTTTAATTTATGTCTTAATAATATTCAGTATATGACCTGTAATCCAACTGGCTTTGTTGTTTTGTTTAACTCTCTGGAAATGAATAGGAGCATGATGGTCATAGTGTCAGTAAACATACATGTACCTATTCAGGTGTCAACCTATCCAAGTGTCAAGAGCATTTTGATGGGTCATCAAAATATTCAATTATTGACCAAGGTTATCTTTCAGTCTTGTAAGGAATAGATGTGCATTGAATCTTTTCTTTATTTCATACTTGATATGATTTGTGATTATAGGGTTTATTTTTGTACTTAATTTTCATATACATTTTGTATATTGGGGAACTGCAACTTCTATAACATTGTTGGCATTGTTAGTATAGATGTGATTAATTAGTATTTCAGATACCTCAGTTACTCTAGTTTGACATTGAACTTGCTGTTTATAATTTACGAAATTCATAGTTTTAATCCAGCTTTGATTGTTTTCACACAGTATGGGGTGGGAGGTGGACTTACCATTAAGCATTGTCCAAGTCATAAAAGATTGCTGCTGTAGGTTTTTTCTTTAGGAAATCTTTTCCAACAAATTTGTCAAATGTGTCTTGATGGTCGGTTGAATTTCTCTAGTATTTCTATACTGAATACCTGATAGTAGTTTCTTGGGCTCAAGATACCATATGGGTTAGCTTTTTGTCATTCTGTCCATGGTTTTGCAAATACAGCATGTTAGTTATTATTGTTAGTCATAGTTGGTAGGTTGGTATGGTCTTTTCCAGGTATTGGTATTGTGTCAATATTGGCATGGTCCTTTCCAAGTATTGGTACTGTGTCAGTATTGGTATGATCCTTTTCAGGTATTGGTACTGTATCAATATCAGTATGGTCATTTCCAGGTAATGGTACTGTGTCAATATTGGCATGGTCCTTTCCAGGTAATGGTACCATGTCAATATTGGCATGGTCTTTTCCAGGTATTGGTACTGTGTCAATATTAGCATGGGTCCTTTCCAGGTATTGGTATTGTGTCAATATTAGCATGGTCCTTTCCAAGTATTCATACTGTGTCAATATTGGCTTGGTCCTTTCCAGGTAATAGTACTGTGTCAATATTGGCATGGTCTTTTCCAGGTAATGGTACTGTGTCAATATTGGCATGGTCTTTCCAGGTAGCGGTGCTGGTATAACTGTCATCGTGCACCAAGAAAATGGGAAGTCACCAGTTTCTCAAACTTTATTGAAAATGTTTAGTAGTGTATTGAGAGCTGTGTCAGGTAAGTGTTTTGAAAGTTGATAATGGATATCATCTTGGCCAGGTGAGGTGTACTGGGCTTGATCATTGGAGAGTTTTGTAATTCTCTGAGAGTGAAAGGTTTATAAGAATATTAACATATTTAAAGGAACTTTCAAGTTTTCGACACAGCAGAAGTTTTCAGAATAGAGTAGTTTTTGAAAAGGTTTTAGTCAGTAACATTCGAGATTTCAAGTATGGTTGCATCAGTTTTCTTTAAATCTTTGATACAGCTGCTATTATTTTACCAGTGATCTTCCATATGCTGTACCATGAAATATTTCATAGAGGAGCAAGAGTTCACCCTTAAGAAATAGGATCTCCTTGTTTTTCACTTGCATACTCTAATGGTACAGTGATCCTAACTCAGTATATAATGTATCTAATGGTACAGTGAGCCTAACTCAGTATATAATGTATCTAATGGTACAGTGAGCCTAACACAGTATATAATGTATCTAATGGTACAGTGAGCCTAACTCAGTATATAATGTATGTATTTAGATTTTCAGCTGTAGGTATGGATTGATTTACAGTCATCTTATAACAGGTGATAAGAACAAGACTGTTGTAAACATTTTATAACTTATAAAATGTTTATACGGTATTTGATTTGTAATCTGATATATTAATATTGATTATGCTTGTATCGTTGATATAGTTATTGTGCCTCATTGATACTTGAAAAACTACGCATGGGACAGCACATTGTTTTTTGCCGCAAGTAATATTGGAATCACATGTACTCTAGAAAAGACTTTGATTCTTTTGAAATTGTTCTATTTGCTAACAAATTTCAATGCTTGTTATGTTGTTATTAATTTCTGCTGTAATTGATTTGTCTTTCACAAACAAATCCCCAAGTAATGCTGCACCCACTAATTAGAATAAATGTTGCTATGAAATCAGTGTTTTTCTCTTTGAAAAAAATCTATGGTTTATTGCGTCTTGCATGAACATATGTAAATTTTATTATCTTTGTTGTTTTATTTTAAGTTCTACCTTAATAAAATGATAAGAAAAATAATTGACTCTGACAAAATATAAACAAGTTGTCCATGTTTGCAAAACATCTTTGCTGCCTTTCCTCTGTCTTAGATTAGTCAAACTTGAAAAAGCAGTCACCTGTATATAAAGGTCACCTAAGGGTCAGATTCACTTGGTCCAGTCACATTTTTTCTATGCTTATATTTAGTTAATTAAGGTCAGTGGTCACCATCAATAGTACCAAATAATGGACTTGTGAATTCTGTATTTTGCAGTAAAGGAAAATTATCAGCTATGCAGTTTTGCATTAATAGATATTCATCTAAATATATAATACATAATTCCATTTGCGTTAACAGTGGCCCATCTAAATATAATACATAATTCCATTTGCATTAACAGTGGCCCATCTAAATATAATACATAATTCCATTTGCATTAACAGTGGCCCATCTAAATATAATACATAATTCCATTTGCATTAACAGTGGTCCATCACTTTAATGTTGTTCATTATAGTGCAATCTGTCATAAAACACCGGCTTAGTCTTGTGCCCCCTTTTGGGGTTAAATCTAGACTTGAAATAAAACATGTCTAGTCATGTGTCCCCTTTTTGTTTTAGATTTGAAGTAAAACACGAGTCTAGTCATGTGATCCCTTTTTGGGTTAAATAAAGATTTGAAATAAAGCACTGGCCTTGTCATGGATCCGTTGTCATATTTGGGATAAATCTAGACTTGACACTGAACCCGTCTCAATATATGGTGATAATACTTATAATGGCAGTACACTTGTGTGATTCCCCTGAACAGTTGTATAAGGTGATAACACTTCTAATATAGTACAGTTTTGTGATCCCCCTGAACTGCTGTATATGGTGATAAACTCATAATGCAGTACACTTTTGTGATTTCCCCCTGAACAGCTGTATAAGGTGATAACATTTATAATGTAGTACAGTTTTGTGATCCCCTGAATAGCTGTATATGGTGATAACACTTATAATGCTGTACACTTTTGTGATCCTCCTGAACAGCTGTATATGGTGATAACACCTACAATGCTGTACACTTTTGTGATACCCCAGAACAATTATATAAGGTGATAACACTTATAATGAAGTACAGTTTTGTAATCTGCCTGAACAGCCATATCTTTTATGTGTTAAATGTTCATTGATCAAAGTTAATTAGTTTTGGTAAAATAATAAACAAAATCATATGTATGGTATATTTTGATAAAGTAATAATTCTAAATACTGTTAAAGGTTTTTCTTGCCTGAATCATGACATAATTTCATCATTTGTTGGTGACCATCTTTATAAAAAAATCACTTGTCAATAAGGATTAATTTTGGCTTGTCCTCAGGGTGACCACTATACCCAGGGATGATTGTACTCGGTCCCTATTCCATTAGTCTCATTTTTTATCCCCTTGATGTATATTCTCTTACACAAATTGTTTGCATGGAGGCATTAGTATAATATTTTCCAGTCATTTTTTTAGTCAGTCTTCAGACCAGTAAACTATTGATCAATTTATGTACTGATTGAATTTGTGTGGAAGGTTGACTTGTAAAATCAATACTAATAGGTAACCTTGAATGGATGAAATTGATTCTGTAATTTGTATGCAGATGAGTGGATTTTTGCATTATTAAATCATTATTGGTTTTTATATTATCAAATCATGGTGAATGTTTGCATTATATCTGCTATGACATATTGCATTGAATTTGTCTGGTTTGTTGTGTTTGGTGCTTTTTGGCGCAGCGGTGTAAATTGTCTATTTAGTGCCAAGGCAACTGAAGTAAATTGGAGTAAATTGCCCTGACCAAGGACACACCAAGGTAGCTGTCTCAGAATGGTTTTATGGTAGGATTTGAATCCACGCCCTTTCAGTCATGAGTCCAGCATGCCAACCATTGGGCCACAGCAGCTTTGATTGCCTGGTTGTTATTGTTGTGGGGTTTAATGCTATTTTTCAGCATATGATAAGCTATACATGGCATCCAGTATAACTGGTGGAGGAAGAACCCATGAAAACCCTGGGAAGAACCACTGACCCATGGGAAGCTGCTGGCAATCTTTCTCACATACCCATATTGGCTGAGCCTGGGACTCAGACCCATGCTGATGGAGGTGAGACAGCAGTGATGCATAACGGTGAGGACTTTAGATCACTCTGCTGCCAATTGCCTGATAAATGGAAGTTGGATAAATTAGATTACACTGTACAGTGCAGCTTTGGAGATCTTCCTCTAAAGGGGAACCATTTTAAAACAGCAACCTGTCTTATGCAGTCACCTCCTTTAAACAACCATCTCATATATGGCTATCTCCATTAAACAACTACCTTTGTATACAACCACCTCTTAAATCAGATTACACAGTAAAGTGTATCTTTAGAAGACATCGTATGAAGTGTACTCCCTTTAACAGCCACCTTTCCTGTATAACCATCTCCCTGAAACAACCACCTGTTATACCACTACTTCCCTTAACCATATTTTTTTTATACAGCAATCTCTCTAATGCAGCCATTTCCCTCAAACAACCACATCCCTTATACCGCTCTGGTTGCCTAGAGGTTAAAGCGTCTGCCTCGGATGCGGGAGGTCATGGGTTGGATCCCCGGCTGAGTCATACCAAAGACTTATAAAACAGCTGCCTCACTTGGTGCTCAGCATTAAGAGGTTAGTGTTAGGACCAGTTGGCCTGGTGTCAGGATAATGTGATTGGGTGGGACATCATGCTACTTGTCTGCAGCATGATGCCCCAGTGCTAGACATCACTATAAACTGCCACACTGCAGACATCATAGCGATATGACTAAAATTTTTTTAAAGCCATGTTAAAAATCCAAATCACACACACACACACTTATATAGTCACTTCTCTTGTACAGCTGCCTCCATTAAACAACTACCTCTCTTACACAGCTTATATGGTCCTTCTGTTGTGTTACTGGTCAAAGGAGGTGCACTGCATGGGGTATTTAAATGGCTACAGTACTTTTTTTATTATATAATTCTGTAACAAAGAGCTTTGGCAGATAGACTGACAAATTAATGCAGATATATGTATGTTTATTTATAATAAAACAAGTTGAGAAAAAAACACCAGTTTAATTATCAGAGATTAAAGGTTAGAATTATGAATTTCCATTTTTAATAAAAACCAGCTGATTTTTTTTTTTTGTACTGTGGAGTTTTTATTTTTGTCCTTTAAAATTGTTTACCTTTGTCATTAACTCTTTGCTTCCCATATAAAAATTTAACCCTATTACCTGTGCCTCCCATATGACGTTCAAGACCTCATACTCTTGCTCCCCATAAAAAAAACCCACATAAACTGTAAGGCAATGTCATCTTCAAAAAATTATATTCTCGCATTGCTGGAATAACCTCAATATAACATAATCATTTCCACTGTAAGTTAGCTTTTGTTATCAGTGCCGGATGATCATAAGTTATTATATGTCATCAAATTGTGATTAAATCCAAATATTTCCCCGTATATAGTAAACTGAAAATATGTTGTTTGCGTTATAAATTTGACCTGCTTGTTTTGCAAGCTTTTCTAGTTCTGATGTAACATCAATGCCAGTTTAAAAAATGACTTATTTTTGTCCATTTTGTGTTATACATTGGTTGTGTAACCAGTTCTAAGAGCTTGACAGTGAGCAAGTCTTAAAAGCTTAGATATCTAAAATGATATTGAGGTTACCGAAAAACCGGAGAGCCTGCATGAAACTAGCAGCATTGAATGTGTCATCTTTGCCTTTATACAGTAGAACCTGTTTTGAAAGACCACTCATTCTGCCAAAAAATAATAGTCTCTCAAGACAGGTGGTCTCTCATAACAGGTCATTTGCACAATATAATGAATAAATCTGCATATGGAGATCCAGGTCTCTCAAAACAAGTGGTCGCTGTTAGCAGTGATCTCTCAAGACAGGTATCACAGTATTGGTTAGAACTTAAGGTACTGAATGTCGCAGTTGTGCAAAGGGAGAGCACTGCCAAAGTGCACTCCAAGTACTATACATAGGTTTTTAAATAGGATGTGACAACAACATGCATATGGTTATATTTTTCAGGGGAAAATTTACCACTGGTAGTTCTTGCCATTGTTATTTGTTTAACTGTCCATGATCTTTAAAGAAAATACAAATAAAAGAAAGAAAAACATAGTTTGTGAACCTACAGGCTCCTTTGTATGTATGTCTGCATGGCACACACATGTATGCATTCATACACAGTTCCTACGTTTATGATAGTGAGGCAGAACTTTCTTCTTTGATATTGGATGCTGGATAATAAGGGACCAGATCAGGTTTTTGATGCAAACATACCTGCCGGTAATACGTTTCCAACAATAATCAATACACTGGATATGAGAATAGTGGGGAGCTAATTTTATATGAAGAAATTTGGTCTGGTTTTATTTTTACAGTCAAATGGAATAACACCAAAACTTAGCCTCATATAGGGAATAAATCAATTCATGTAAACAGGTTCCAAAATTAAATAAATTAAGCTTACTGAATTTACCAAAATCATAAATATTAAAAAATGTAACAATATTGAAATGTCCCCTTATCTGGTATATATAGATAATGGTGAAAAGCAGTGATAATTATGCAGTGTACATTACAGATTTCTAGCCTAGATGCTACTGTTTATTGAATAATGAACATTTAGTTGAACTCAAGATAAGGTTTAAATGATTTGATATTGAAATGTCCCCTTATCTGGTATATATAGATAATGGTGAAAAGCAGTGATAATTATGCAGTGTACATTACAGATTTCTAGCCTAGATGCTACTGTTTATTGAATAATGAACATTTAGTTGAACTCAAGATAAGGTTTAAATGATTTGATAGTAAAGAAAGGTTATGACAATAAAAGCTGACTTTTATTTTTCTGTATTTTAGCACTATGGTCCGCAGAATGTCTTACTATATTTTGATGGGCCAGGACAGTGGCAGTCTGTGTACCATTCCAGCAAGGTCAGTGCAGAGACAGATATGATCTGAGAAGAAAATGAAGTTGGTGGGATTTTTGGCCAAATTACAGGAAATACATAATTTGTTTTTCTTGGACCTCATTCAGAAACCTCATATTTTCATTGACTCTCATTATTAGCTCAACTAATGCCAGACCAGAAGAGCTTTTGATATGGGTTTTCATGTATTGTCCAGTATCAGGTGCCTGTCACCCAGTAACACAATTTTGTTCTTTCTATTCCTTCTAAAATGCTGGGGGTATTACCATGAAAATTCACAAATGCATTCACCCCAAGATCTAGTTAATCCTGAATAAAAGTTGTGCCCATTTCGTGCCTAATATTAAATCCAACAAACTACTATCATATTTTCAGATGCCAGAGAAACACAGCAGACCATCTTGTCAGACTTTATACATTATTAGATAAGTTCGAAAAAGCAAAGGCATATTGTTGCCATCTTTCTTGACTTGGAGAAGCTTTTGATACCACATGGAAGTGCAACCTGATAAAAGACCTGTTCAGCCTCGGTGTGAGGGGCTGCCTACCTAATTTTAGTTCTGGCTTTTGAAAGATATAAATTATAGGGACTTAATGTAGGCAGCACACTTTCTGAAGGCTATCTGTAAAAGAGGGGTGTACCTCAAGGCACTATATTGCTATATTGTCAGTCAGCTTGTTCAACATCAAAATTAATAACATTGTGAAATGCCTTAATCCAGGAACTGTCTGACTTTTTGATGATTCAATACAAATGAAGACCAATTACAAATAAGCTTAAACAGAGTTCAGAAATGGGCAGGAGAAAATGGGTTCATATTTTTGACAAGTAAAATTCTTTGTATGCACATCTACAGATTACATCAAAATTCATGATGACCTGAGCTCTGCCTTGTTGATTGTCATCTTGTTGATTAGGTCACCAAGTTTTTAGAAGCTTATTTTTTACCATAAACTAACTTTACTTCCCCATATCAAATATAAATGTAAATATCCATGAATATAATACAAATTGTGGCTAGCACAGATTGGGGGAGTGGATTGGATGGTCTTGCTCCATACAGTTCATTAGTAAGATTTAAACTTGACTATGGCTTGGTTGTGTACAGAACAGATTAAGATTATGTGGCTAGCACAGATTGGGGGAGTGGATTGGATGGTCTTGCTCCATACAGTTCATTAGTAAGATATAAACTTGACTATGGCATGGTTGTGTACAGAACAGATTAAGATTATGTGGCTAGCACAGATTGGGGGAGTGGATTGGAAGGTCTTGCTCCATACAGTTCATTAGTAAGATATAAACTTGACTATGGCTTGGTTGTGTACAGAACAGATTAAGATTATGTGGCTAGCACAGATTGGGGGAGTGGATTGGATGGTCTTGCTCCATACAGTTCATTAGTAAGATATAAACTTGACTATGGCTTGGTTGTGTACAGGCTTGGTTGTGTACAGAACAGATTAAGATTATGTGGCTAGCACAGATTGGGGGAGTGGATTGGATGGTCTTGCTCCATACAGTTCATTAGTAAGATATAAACTTGACTGTGGCTTGGTTGTGTACAGAACAGATTATGAATCTTTTCGGCAGATCCTTAATCTGATACAGATTCAGGGATTTAGACTCTCTGGATGTATTTAGAACTTTCCTTCTGGATGGCCTCCATAGTGAGGTAAATAAATAACTGCTATATATCAGATGAACAAAACTGGCTCTTTGGTATGCTACTGGTGTATGTTCTAATTCCACAAATATTTCACATTTCTGGTTGGTCCTAAATGAAACAGTACCTCTGAGATCACGTATATGGTCATCTTGAAAATGTTTTTACTACAATGGATGGTTGTATTGACACACGGTTTAACTAAAAGACTTTATTTAGATGTCTGGTTGGTAGCTATAGTTCTGATGAAAATAGTACTCACTGAACATTCAACATGGTTCTATAGCCATCTCATCTTGTTATTAATAATAATTTGCATAAGTGGTGGCATCAACATGGGGGTTTTCACTAAAATGCTTTATGCAGTATTCAGTTGGTTCTGGATGAAAATGGTTCTGATATGACCCCTTTCTGTGGAAAAAGTTTTGAAACACAGATTTTATTGATGTTGTTGTGTAGTCAAAAGGCATTGACTGCATTTTTGTAATTGATTGATATTATGAACACAGTAACTTGTACATATACAAGTGAATTTTACCAGACATTGTATTTGGTTGCATTTGAATAAACAAGTTGATGGTTAGCACTCTGACATTGATTTTAAGGTCAAAGGTCATGGCATAGATTTTTGGTTGGAATGGCTTGTAAGAATGATAAAGCCAAACAAGTATGAATGTTACATCTTGACAGCAACTGCAATCAGTTCGGCGATCTTCAATCCATGATATCAGATTCAAGGTGAAAAGTCAAAATTCAGATCTCTTGAGAAGATGTTACCTTAAAAAAAATAGAAGTGTTGTTACCAAATTTGGTATTCTGTAGTTTCTGAAGAATATCAGCATTAGTTTCAAGACTCAGTAGTTCAGAGAATTAAAGACTTGTCTTGAATTCCTGGAAATTCCTTTTAGTCGGTAGAGTTTCAGTCACCTTGAGGGACTCTTGTTTCACAAAGGTATTTAAAAGCATATATTAAAAATGAATCTGTAATTATGTATCTAATTTATAATTAATCATTAAATGATCTGTTAGATTGAATTGAAGTTTAACAATATTTGCCATATGATTGAATACAAGTTGTTTATTTTCGTAACAAAAATATTGTTAATAGATAAGTTTATATTTTTGTCCTTGTTTGTATATCAAGCATAAGATATGAAGTACAGCTAAAACTGCAAGTCCAGTGAATGCACTTCACAGTGCTATATATTTCATGCTTTATTGTCATCATATATACTTGCATATAGTAGAGTCCAGCATCTCACAACATAGACTCTGATTTGCCATGGCATAATGCACCAGCAGATCAGGGTCTGTGTTGTTTGTTCTACTTATTACTTCAAACAAACTCAGCAGACCCAGATCTGTCCGTGCATTATGTGATGGCAGATCTGGGTCTGTGCAGTTTGCAGTTGGACTCATTTTATCAGCAAGCTTATATGGTACATTAAGTTTATGAATTTTGTGCACTTATCTTCAGTACACCTTACTGCTAATGACCAATTTTTTTAATATGTTAAATTTCTGTATTTAACTCCATGTCACAGATGTTGAAACTGTACTTCAACAGTGATAAAACTCTTTTTTTCTGACTGATACTCACACCCACAAAAGGAGGTCACAACTACCTAATTTTTTTGTTTCATTGATTTGTGTTTTCCTTTGGGAAGAGTTTGGTTGTACATCAAAGCAAGCCATTAAGTTCAAGATGAGAATAACTGCAAGGTTTCTTCCAGAATCATTTAGATTACAGCACTGAGGTTGAGATTTTGGGCAAACAATACAAGTATGTATCCAAAATCTGTTTGCCAAGGTTGAGATTTTGGGCAAATGATACAAGTATGTATCCAAAATCTGTTTGCCAAGGTTGAGATTTTGGGCAAACAATACAAGTATGTATCCAAAATCTGTTTGCCAAGGTTGAGATTTTGGGCAAATGATACAAGTATGTACCCAAAATCTGTTTGCCAAGGTTGAGATTTTGGGCAAACGATACAAGTATGTATCCAAAATCTGTTTGCCATGGTTGAGATTTTTGGCAAACTATACAAGCATGTACCCAAAATCTGTTTGCCAGGGTTGAGATTTTGGACAAACTATACAAGTATGTAAACAAAATCTGTTTGCCAAGGTTGAGATTCTGGGCAAATGATGCAAGTATGTAAACAAAATATGTTTGCCAAGGAACTCTTATATGAAATACAAGACTTCCTCACCACAATGGGAGTATGATCACTCAGATCCCATTTATCATTAAGTGGTAATAAAACTGTATGTGTCATGCACTACATTATAAGGCAACCTTACTATAAGGTACTACACTCCCTGGCTTCAAAGGACATCATTTGATATTGTGAGAGTGCAGTATGTTAGTAGTTCTAAAAATATGATCGTGTAATATGTAACATTGTGCCTAGTAAAACATTTTAATCAGTATCTGATGTTAATTAATTAATAAACATTTTATAAGTAATTTTTATGTTTCTTGGTCATGGGGATTATGTTGGTAATTACTGCAAAACCATTTGTAGTTTCATAATTTATCATACTTTGTCTAATTTTCTGTGAACATGTAAAGGTAAGTCAGCAGGTTGAATAAATCAAGGTTTTATATACAAAAAGAAAGTTTTTCAAGTGAGAGTTTTTGGGCTGACTATTATTTGACTTATTGACATCTGACTCACTGTACAGCACTTCAGGGGTATCTACATGTGGCCATCAGCAAGCTAGCAGTTCTAAATATTAAATGTGATTTAGAAGTAAATTAATTTGAAAAGGCTGTAGAAAATTATAAATTTGTAGAATTTAAGTGTATCATATATCTGAATGTTACACTTTTCAATTAGTTTCCCCATAAAATCTCCAGTAAGAATCAAAATGCCTACTAATGACCAGATATTGAATCCAGAGATGAGTTGTCCCTTCATGTCTTTCTTAGATTGAAATTGTAATATTCCATTTAGTTATTTCAATAATGTAGCATTTGGCATATATGAATGTCTCTTTATGCTTATTAAATGTCTAAAAATTATTTATGGTTAAAAATCAGTTTTCAACTAAAACGAAATAGGGCTAAAGATAATAAAATAGATCACTTATAATATTTCAAATGGAGTTTATTTGAAAAACACTTACCGTAGAAGTTTATGGGATTTCACAAATTTAAGCGTTGAGTATTCATGGCCAGTTGCTGTTCTTAATTTATTAATGGAATAATTAAAAATCATTAACCGAAGTATATATCACTTTATTTCAGTCATGCAAAGAAAAGGAGGCTGCTTTGAACCCCCAAAACAACCAAATCATCTACCTCACAGATACATATGGTCTGTCAGGGTGTACAACAAAGGCTATCGATGGAGTGAATCATTATTCATGCACTGGGGGCCGTACATTTCGCTCATCAAGGGAGAGATGGTGGTTTATGGCAGTTAGTAAATGTGTTACACCAGTCAACAATGTAAGTGATGGGCTTATTTATTCCTACATTGAAGCTTGAACTATGAAGGACACTAAATGGACATGCCCATTGTAGACATGTGTTCTTAATATAGATCAATATTTTGGAAGATTTCCGTAATTACATGTATAATGTGCATTGTAAAACAAGAGAATATGCTTTAAATCAAGATTTTGATCTAATGTTGGCATCTGTAAGAACATGCTTATGAATCTATATATTAGGTTGTAAAATAAAAGGGCCATCTTTTTATTCTGTAACCAGTAAATGTGTACTTTAAATGAATGAAGATTGGACATTGGTATGAGAATGTTCTCTGACTAATTTTGCACAATGTTATTGATTTTATAAAGAATCTACTTTACAGTTCGTGTACTTGTTTTTTATGGACAAGTATTTTTATACCCTACTTGTTCTTTATGGATAAGTATTTTTATATCCTATATCGACCTCTCTGTCCATCTCTCTGTCCATAAACTATTTTCATTTCAGGAGCATAACTCGAGAATAGTTTAAGGTATTTCAATCAGACTTGCTATACAGGTCAAGCAAGATCCCTAGAAGTACTTTTTGACATTTGGGGCCCCAAGTAGCTGATTGATCTAAAGCGCTTACCATTATGGATCACTGCTATCTCACCTCTGTCTGCATGGGTTTGAGTCTCAGGTTCGTCTAATGTGGGTATGTGAGAAAGCTTGCCAGTAGCTTCTCGTGGGTCGGTGGTTCTTCCTCGGGTTTTCTCTGGTTCTTCCTTCACCATTTATACAGGCCCCCATGTTTAGCCTATCTTGTGCTGAAAAATGGCATTAAAACCTACAACAGCAACAACAACAACAACAACAACCTTATGACATTTAGAATTGTGTGTTACCATTCAGAGAGAGTGTAGAATGAACAGTATGTGTATTGAGGATAACAGATTATAAGGGTACTAACATGTCATATATAAATTATTATAGAATTGGACCATAGGGTATTAGACCACAAGGGTACTAACATATCGTGTATAAATTATTGATAGTGTTGGAACATAGGGTACTAGACCATAAGGGTAATAACTTAGGGTGTATAAATTATTGCTAGTGCTGGACCATAGGGTAGTAGACCATAAGGGTACTAACATATCGTGTATAAATTATTGACAGTGTTGGAAGATAGGGTACTAGATCATAAGGGTAATAACTTAGGGTGTATAAATTATTGCTAGTGCTGGACCATAGGGCACTAGACCATAAGGGTACTAACATATTGTGTATAAATTATTGATAGTGCTGGACCATAGGGTACTAAACCATAAGGGTACTAACATGTCGTGTATAAATTATTGGTAGTGCTGGACCATAAGGTACTAGACCATAAGGGTACTAACATGTCGTGTATAAATTATTGGTAGTGCTGGACCATAGGGTACTAAACCATCAGGGTACTAACATGTCATGTATAAATTATTGGTAGTGCTGGACCATAAGGTACTAAACCATGAGGGCACTAACATGTCATGTATAAATTGTTGATAGTGTTGGACCATAAGGTACTAGACCATGAGGGTACTAACATGTCATGTATAAATTATTGATAGTGCTGGACCATAGGGTATTAGACCATAAGGGTACTAACATGTCATGAATAAATTATTGATAGTGCTGGACCATAGGGTACTAGACCATAAGGGTACTAACATGTCATGTATAAATTATTGATAGTGCTGGACCATAGGGTACTAGACCATAAGGGTACTAACATGTCATGTATAAATTATTGATAGTACTGGACCATAGGGTACTAGACCATAAGGGTACTAACATGTCATGTATAAATTATTGATAGTGCTGGACCATAGGGTACTAGACCATAAGGGTACTAACATGTCATGTATAAATTATTGATAGTGCTGGACCATAGGGTACTAGACCATAAGGGTACTAACATGTCATGTATAAATTATTGATAGTGCTGGACCATAGGGTACTAGACCATAAGGGTACTAACATGTCATGTATAAATTATTGATAGTGTTGGACCATAGGGTACTTTTAGTTGGAGGCTTTATATAAACAGGAAACTAAGATATATGCCACATTGAGATGACTCTTGTCATAGAAAGGAGCATGGTTATGTGAATTTACAAATATGACCATATTAGTTAAAGCAAAACAGAGACCAATACATTTTACTGGTAATACTTTGTATTGTGTCTTTTTTTCAACTGTATACTTTTGTTCATAGCTTTATATATATAAATATATATATATATATATATATATATATATATATATATATATATATATATATATATATACACACACAGAGTTGCATACATTAATGTGATCAAGGAGATGGGTGTAGAATTCTTTATAACAAAAGTTTGAATTTCTGACATTTTATAAAAGTTTGAAAATTGCTTGTTAAGGTTTTTATAGATCAATTTTGGTGGTAATAGTTTTGACATGATCAGTAAAATGCAAGGGCAGTCATTGGAGAAAACTGTTTGTTCAAAACAATTAAAATCACTTCCAGCAATTGACTATTGGGCCATAACATTCCAAGTACTCAGATGTTCTGGCCCCCTAGTCAATTGCTGGAAGTGAATATGATGTGAAAATTTTGCATCATGACTACTACACATCAGAATGAATATCAGTGGGTCTTATGTGCAGCAACAATATTTAAACATAACAATGTAATTAAATCTTTTAAAAAGGAAGGTCTCTAGAAACATGATAAAATATACCAGTTCAAATGAGGTCCTCCATTGGACACAAAATTAGAGTTATTTGTGATATGGATAGAATTTGTGATAAAGTAATTAGTTGAACAAATGTATTATCACATCAATTCTATCTGATGAATTTCAATAGTAACAAAACCAGTCTGGGACTGGGGGGTGACTCGACCACCCCAGCAAATGGGAGGGTATGCCTCAAAATCCTTTCAGTTATCACTTTCTCACATTTACATCAGGGTCTATACTGGTACTGTATTGTATGATGTCTAGTGAATAGCATAGAGCCAGATCTGACATGGCATGTTGAACTGTTACATCAGGGTCTACAGTGTTAGTTTAATGTATGGTGTCTAGTAAACAGCATAGACCCAGATCTACAGCGGCATAATGCACATCTACATCAGGATCTATACATTTAGTGTTGCATATGATGTCTAGTGCACAGCATTGACCCAGATCTATTATGGCATAATGCATAGTTACATCAGGGTCTACAATGTTGGTTGTAGACATGATGTCTAGTGAAACATGGTAGATCTTCATTAGCTGAAATTGTGAAAAATATTTTTGCAGTTCAACATGGGTAGATCTAATACATGTATATTAGTGCCATAAGTACCACATTCTACATAATATCTGTACATGCCTTAATAAATACACATCTCTGTTTTGGGTTCAAACTCACCAAAATATCCCTTACTAAGCAAAACAAATTTTTTCTCAATCTTAACATGCCTAGTAGGAGGAAATCTGCTGCAAATGCCTGCCTGGAACTTCAGATTTTCTAATACCTTCCCACAATGCATTCTGATATCTCCTTACAACTTGGAACTTCCCACAATGCATTCTGGTGTCTCCTGACAGCTTTATGTATTAAATCGGTCTCAAAAATGAATCAAATGCAAGCTTTATACAGCTTTACTATAAATGTACAAAGGGAGCTAACTCTTCTAGTATGTACATACACATGATAGGGACAGTTTATGATACATTTGGTGTACACTAATTACAGTGATCATTACTGTCACAAAATGTATTCAAATAATGTTTTTATATGCAGTGATGGTATTATGTTAATTATGGCAAATACTATAATGACTATTCAACCCAATGGGTCTTATTAGTAGTAATAATTGGCAAAGACATTGTAAACATCTCATATTTTGATATTTTAATGTCATCTATTATACTCTGGAAATCATCTATGAACACCCATATTTGTTTTTCTGTCTTTCTGTGTGTCCTGCTTGCCAAACAAGAGGTCATAAATTCAAAACTCGTGGCATTCCAAATGTTTTGGGGGTTTTTTTGCATTTTTAGGTTCAAATTTTCTTCTAAACTTGCTGATCCCAATTTTCTTTACTTTTTTTTTGTTGTTATTTTGAAACTTTCTTTTATCACTCCTGTCCTTGGATGGGCAATCTGGCTGCCAAATAAGGGGTCACAAGTCAAAACTAGCAACAGTGTCTCAATTTTTTCATTACTTTTTTGTATTTTTATGTTCAGACTTTCTTTTAAACTCGCTCATCCCAATTATTATTTACATTTGTTTCTTTATTTTTCTTTTTATGTTCAAAGGTTCTTTCATCACTCCCATCCTAGGATGGGCAATTATTTGTCTGTCTGTTTGTCGTGGCTGCAACAGGTTGAGAGTTCGAAACTCAAGGTGGCATCCCAAACTTTTAAATCTTTTTTTGTATTTTTATGTTCAAACTTTGTTTTAAACTCACTCATCCCAAGTTTATATAATTTTTTTCTTACTTTTTTATTCCCATCCTAGGACAGGCAATTAATTTAGTTCTCTAATTATTTTTGTGTCTTATTTTAAAACCTACACAACATTTAGAAGTATGTGGCACATACATATCGCTGAATGATTTAAAAAAGCTCTACATCATTTGATCAATATACTGGTACATATTTCAGACGGCTGGTATGTACCTAAAATATGAAGTGAGCATGACAAATGGACCAGAAGGAGATTATCTACATAGAGAGTACTCTGCTGATGAGTTCTGTAAGTATTTGGAGTACTCATATAGAAAAACTCCTTTTCTTCTTTGCATTATCAGCAATGTGAGACCTCTGATATGTGCTTGAAGTATACAGTATGACAAGTGGTCCCAGGGGAGACAATCTGCATAGACTACTCTGCTGACATGTTCTAATAGTACCCTGAATGCTCACATAGAATAAATGTAATCTAATTTAATTGGAAGTGAGAAACATTGTAATCACTGTTCTGATCATGTTAGTGCCAACAGTATGTTCAAGTTTTAGTTAAATTTGTAATAATGCGTAAGTTCAAAAAGCACTACATAGATTCTTATCATACTTTGTATGAATCATTATGAAGCTAAGACAATTTATTGTATTGCATGTTTGCTTCCTGGAATTATTTTGGGTCAAGTCACAGGCAGAGAAAATTGTGTATTAGATTTTGTTATTAAAGTTATTTCATTTGCTTATATTACCTAAACCCATTGATAGATTCTCATCATACTTAATAGTAATCATTATGATGCTAAGAAAATTTATCCAGTGGTACTCATGTTGCCCAATGACTTTGAGTCAAGGTCACAGTCATGCAAATTTTGTGTCACAGTTTTGAATAATTTTTTTTAACTTTCTTAAACCCTTTAATGGATTTAGTTATGAAAGTAAGACAATTCATTCAGGGATATGTCTACGTGCCCCATTGACCTTGGTGTCAATTGACCTTGGTGTCAAGGTCATAGTCTTTATACTTGGGACAAACAAATTAATATGAAGTAAAGATTGTTTATTTGGTGACATGATTCCTTTTGCCATTGACCATTGGATCAGGGTCACAATTATATGTGTGTGTGTGTATGTGTGATTTGGATTTTTAACGTAGCTTTAACAATTTTTCAGTCATATCGCTACAATGTCTGTAGCATGGCAGTTTATAGTGATGTCTAGCACTGGGGCATCATGCCACAGACGTGTAGCATGATGTCTCACCCAGTCACTTTATCCTGACACCTAGTGAGGCAGCTGTTAGTACCATTTTTTAAAGTCTTTGCTATGACTCGGGCAGAGTTCGAACCCGTGAGCTCCAACATCTGAGGCAGTGGCTCTAACCACTAGGCCACTGGAGCAGTCCTGACTGGACATGAAGAGACAGGTAAACATTTGCAGTGTTGCAACACTGGCCTATGTGTCAGGCTGTGTCCTTAGTATAGCTTCAAGTTCATGGATATGCAATATTATGTCATTTACCTCTTTCTAGTTTCTTTTGATATTTCTTTCATGGTAATGATTGCACTATGGTCACTGTATCCATCTACACAATCACAGAATGATTCCTAAGAGTATAGGTAGAGCTACTTGAAACAAATTGCTGCTAATTATATCTATTATGATTTTATTTGAATTTTCTGTCACAAAAATAATTTTGTACATGTACTAAATTTTCAGACATAACACCAATTCTCATCACATTTTTGCTGACCTATGTAATTCTGCTGGTCCTGAGTGTTGTATGTGCAGGTGAGTTTTACAGCTTTAAGTTAACTTTGTTGTCTTCTCTTGCCCCAGTTTAAGTAAAATGTAAAGGAAAGTTTTGGTGCTTTACAGCACAGCAACACAAGTAGGTTATTTAGCACCAAGGCAATTGGAGTAAAGTGCATTGCCCAAGGACTCACCATGGTAGCTGACCCAGGTGCCATTGACAGTCAATAGTGAGGGTGAAAACCGCCCATGAAGCTCTAATGTTTTATGAATTTCACCAGAGCCCACCTTTTTTTTACTGCAAAGAAAGCTACTTTAAATCAATAAATTTTCATATTATTAAATTTGTGCAAATTGAAAAAATTGCAGTATGCATTTTGTTTACATGTCAATAAAGTAAATGAAATTTTCACCTTTAAAATTATCATATTAATTGCTTGATTTTGTAAATATGTCATGATCACAGAACTTGTGACTTGCAAAAATCATTCAAGTAAATTATTGCACAACCAAACACAGTGATGTACACCACTCCCTCGATAACTCGCGCCAAGGTAACTCGTGAACCCACTTATAACATGGGGTCAGGCATGGATCCCATTTTTTAAACCAGAAAATACCCCAAAATTTATTCCTATTTGTTGAACTTGAAGAAAATCATGATCAAAATTAGTAACGGAAACTGATATATCGCTCATTTTATCGTCAAAAACGGAAGATAGGATCTGGAAATTTTAATCAACTTTAAAAAGAAGTCATAAAATTTGTTACATTTTCTTTCCAAACGATATTCTTAGTACACCGTAATTAACGATACTCAAGGAAATTTTGATCAATGAAAATGTCACTTACGCCTAGTGGAGACAGTACTTTGATAAATAAATACCAATTAAATAATTTTTTGTATCAATTAAAATTTGTGTTCTACTTCTATCTTTTAGTTCCTTTTAAGTGTAATCATCATAAATACAATGTTCTCTTGTAATTAAACGTAAAATGTGTCAATCTACCATAACAGCTATGTCTGCGAGTGTTTCTCTGAGAACCTAATTAAATGCCGACCGTGTTTTCATATTGGACTAGCAGAAACATTTGTTGTATTGTTGCACTAAATAAAAAGCAGGCCTCCTTTTCTATTATCATGTTAATTACATCTTTTGTATCAAATAAAGGACATGGAATAAACAAAAAATTTAAAAGGCATACAAATCCTACATGCTTAAGAACCAGCGGCTCCGGTCTTATGTCGGGTAACTCATTTCAGTTGATCAATCAAACACTGTTGTAAATGTTATTGTGTATGTAATCTAATTAAATTACGTTAAATTAACCTACTCAATCATAACTGTGATTAAAGATAGCAAAGCAACCAAGCAAAATGAGTACTTTGTAAAATAAAGAGCTTTGTTTCACAGATACGGACCACTGTGGGGAAAACGAGTTTCATAGAATTCCTGAATTTGCATGTAGAGATATTCTCAAGGATGATAAAAAGTTTCACGTTACTGGCAATGAAATCACAGCATCAATATTTTACTAAGTGAACAATTCAAAAATTGAGTTTCAACATAGATGATTGTCTCACAAAATGTTGCGGTTTTTTTATATAAAAAGGAATCATGTTTGGTAGTGTATCAAAAGTTAGTCTGGTTCCCTGCTTCATAGACTCCTTGTTTCGCAAAAACTATTACACACCACACTGGGAACTGGATTAATCAACACAAGCAAAAAGACGTGACATAATACACGAATGTTTTTGGGTACCATGTTGGTTGTTGAAACCAGTTGGAATTATGTTATCAATCTTTCAGATGTTGGACATTTTGAAAATAAATGTGATTTATACAGAATAACGAACAACTTCATCAGAAAAAGCGCTTTATTGACAATTATTCTTGATGCGATTATAAAACAAGGATTCAGTCATTAAACAGCCCAGCCTTCCCCTCCCCAACCCCGCGGTTCTCAGGATGTCTTTTGTCTAGCAGATTTTTGGGAGGTTCCTCGGTAACTCGCACCCTTGCTTATAGTGCAGTCTATGTTTTTGGACCCCGATGTACATGAGTTATCAAGGGAGAGGTGTATTGACAGAGTGTCTGATTTGGGTACATACACAGTGATTCATTGACAGAGTGGATGACTTTGGTACATACACAGTGATTCCTTGACAGAGTGAATAACTTTGGGTACATACACAGTGATTCCTTGACAGAGTGAATAACTTTGCATCCATACACAATGATTCCTTGACAGAGTGAATGACTTTGGGTACATACACAGTGATTCCTTGACAGAGTGAATGACTTTGGTTCATGCACAATAATTCATTGACAAAATGAATGACTTTGGGTACATACACAGTGATTCGTTGACAGAGTGACATTGAGTCCATGCACAGTGATTCCTTAACATAGTGAATGATTTTGGGAACATACAGTGATTCATTGACAGAGTGAATGACTTTGGGTACATACACAGTGATTTCTTGTCAGAGTGAATGACTTTGGGTACATACACAATGATTCCTTGACAGAGTGAATGACACTGAGTCTATACACAGTGATTTCTTGACAGAGTGAATGATTTTGGATCCATACACAGTTATTCTTGACAGAGTGAATGATTTTGGATCCATACACAGTGATTCCTTGACAGAGTGAATGATTTTGGATCCATACACAGTGATTCCTTGACAGAGTGAATGATTTTGGATCCATACACAGTGATTCCTTGACAGAGTGAATGATTTTGGATCCATACACAGTGATTCCTTGACAGAGTGAATGATTTTGGATCCATACACAGTGATTCCTTGACAGAGTGAATGATTTTGGATCCATACACAGTGATTCCTTGACAGAGTGAATGATTTTGGATCCATACACAGTGATTCCTTGACAGAGTGAATGATTTTGGATCCATACACAGTGATTCCTTGACAGAGTGAATGATTTTGGATCCATACACAGTGATTCCTTGAC
Source organism: Megalonaias nervosa (assembly GCA_016617855.1). NCBI lineage: Eukaryota > Metazoa > Mollusca > Bivalvia > Unionida > Unionidae > Megalonaias > Megalonaias nervosa. The sequence continues at coordinate 31,523 of JAECUM010013597.1, forward strand.
AGAGTGAATAACTTCTAGTCCATACAAATTATCTGTTATAAGAGGGTTATGTTTGGCCTGCATTTAGAAGATGGTGAGACATAAGTGTCAGTTTTTCTACCATGGTGGCACCGTGGACATTGAATTTTCTTTTAAATCTTTCGTTGAAATTTATGAAAGTATGATACAAGAGGATACATTATCACATGATTTGCAAGGAGGACACAACATTCCACCAAAGTTTTGCTGTTTTGCAAAAGTAATCTAAGTTTAATATCACTTTTTTCCAAAAGGAATATTCAAGTAAGGACTGACCATTTTTAAGTTTAAAAGTGTGAACTCAAAAGGCACTGTGGAAAATGTATGATCCACATAGAGGATTACAAAAGGCATTGTGGAAACTATGATCCACTGTGATAGTGGATTACAAAAGGCACTGTGGAAACTGTATGATCCAGAGTGGATTACAAAAGGCACTGTGGAAACTGATCCACATAGTGGATTACAAAAGGCACTGTGAAAACCGATCCACATAGTGGATTACAAAAGGCACTGTGGAAACTGTATGATCCACAGTGGATTACGAAAGACAACTGTGCAAACTCTATGATTCACATAATTCTATGACTCTATGATCCACAGTGGATTACAAAGGACACTGTGCAAACTCAGTGATCCATATAGTGGATTACAAAAGACACTGCAGAATCTATGACCCACATAGTGGATTATGCTCAAGTTAGTTCAGTGGGTTTTTTTGTTTTTGTTTCAAGTCATACTTCAGTGAACTTAAAATAAACTGGTCAGTCCTGATATTTAAATTTTACACTTGTTCATAACAAAGTCAAAACATTTTGTCACAAAATATACAAACAATAACCATTTTAACATTTTTGTTTGACCATCAAGTAGAACAAAATTATGATCCACATGCATAATTTGCCTTTGGCCAATCAGGAAATGGTGACCATTTGCCTGGCTGCTTGGAATAAATTGAGCCATAAATCATCATACAGTCATACAGCTTTTATTGGATTATCAAGTCATTTCACCCAAACTTAAAATCCATATCACTATAATTCCTAATGCAGGCTTTATTTTTTATCTGATTTTGTGCTACCCAACATTCCAACAACTATCAAAAACTAGTCTGCTGTAATTAAAGTGGGAGTCAGCTAGAAAGCAAACATTTTAAATCTACACACCTTTAACAAAAAATGTAAACTGGAATTACAACTGAAGAGAATGTTCACTTCTTTAATTTCATTTAAGATACATTTTGTTAAAGAAACTCAACTTTTAATTATTTTCAGTCCTTCTGCGTGCACGACAACTCTGGCACAGTACATATAAACTGTTCATGGTTTCCGTGGCTTTTTGGATTATTTACTTGTTCTTTATGACAGTTGGCTATGGTATTTATGGAAATGATGGGAACTATGATAAACTTAAACAACTGAAGACAACAGGTAACAAGTATTCATTAATAGTTTACTTAACTTTCTTTCTATATCACTTGCCTTTTGATCTCTATTTGTCTTTTTCAAACCTTCATTTACTTCCAGTAAAGGGACATAAGCATTGTAACTCACTCATTCTGTAATTTGATTGGTCATTGATCACTGTCACTTTTGCATGACTGACAGCTGACACACAGAGTCAAGAATCAGTGGTTGAAAATCTTTATTACATCCATAAATTAAATGCTTGAACTGTTTGCTTTTCTTTTAATTCATATAAATGACTTGGAGTATATTTACAAGTTTTGATTTAGATACTGTCCATTTTGAGGGACATTTTTTCACAGAAACACTGCTCAAAGCAGTATCTGTTTGACATAACAAGATTATATTTCTTTAAATTCCAGGCTACACATTCAAACTCATCTAATTAGAAAGAAATTAATCTATATGTCAGAGGTTTTAAAGTTGGAATTTATTTTGTTTAAGACTGTTACTGTAAATAGAAAGAATTATTTGTAAGGAAATGCTAGTATCTTATATAAAAATCTTAAAATTACATTAAAATTTATTTTTATAGTTTGATTTGGGTTTTTAAATTAGGGAGTTATGTGAATACAGGACCGGGCCTAGCTCCCTTTCACATAGTACACATTCTCTAGTACAGTTATGTTTCAGAATAAATGTATCATTTTTTTCTTGAATTCAGATGACTAAGATGACAGCGTTCAAACACAAATAATTGCCATATCTTTGTTTTTTAGGTCGTGTCTTTGAAGCTGTTGGTGTTGTATCTTTTCTCCTGATGTTGATTTTAATGGGAAAAGGTTACACGATCACCAGGGGGCGCTTGAGTACAAGTGGCACCATTAAACTGAGTGTCTTTTTCTGCCTTTATATTGTTGCATATGCAGTTCTTATCATCTGGGAACCCATCGTAAGTCAGATATAAATTAGTCATTTTGGAATTAGCATTTATGAGAATTTTTGTATGATGTACAGTATTGTGTTTATTTAGCACAAGAAGATTTTAACATTTAATCAACTGTCAATAGATTTATTTGGCACAGAAGCACTATGATGATTTAATCATCTGCCATTATTTGTTTTTTGCATTTGGTTTAATTTGGCAGAGATACATTTTGACCTATTGAATCATGTCATTAGGTTTATTAGGCACAGTGATCTGTCATTAGGTTTATTAGGCACAGTGATCTATCATTAGGTTTATTAGGCACAGTGATCTGTCATTAGGTTTATGAAGCACAGAAATATTTTGACAGATTTAATCATCTGTCATTGGGTTCTATGTACTTTTTATCTTGGAATATTTTAGAATGACAAGAAAAATGTTGACATTTTGGAATTATTGTTAGATTTGGACATTTTATTTTGGTTGGTTTATTTTCATCTGACAAGAAAGCCCAAATTAGTCTCACACAAAAATTCAGATGGACAGTTATGTACCTTTGTTTTATTAATAGAGGAAAAATAGGTTCAGGTTAGTTGGTAACATATACTTAACCCTTGATCTTGTCAACACTTGTGTACCTAATTGGTGACATACACTTTACCCATTATCTTGTTGACACTTGTGTCCCTATGTTGGTGACATATACTTTACCCCCTGTCTTGTCAACACTTGTGTCCATATATTGGTAACATATACTTTACTCATTATCTTGTCAACACTTGTGTCCATACATTGGTAACATATGCCTAACCCATTATCTTGTCAATGCTTGTGTCCATAAATTGGTAATTTATACTTAACCCCATATCTTGTCAAAACTAGTGTCCCTAAGCTGGTAACATATACTTAACCCCTTATCTTGTTTAAATTGGTAACAGATATTTAACTCTTTATTTTGTCAACACTTTTGTCCCTAAATTGGTAAGATATACTTAACCCTTATATTGTCAACACTTCTCTCCCTAAGTTGGTAATATATACTTAACCCCATATCTTGTCAAAACTAGTGTCCCTAACTTGGTAACATATACCTAACCCCTTATCTTGTCAGCACATGTGTCTCTTAATTGGTAACATATTTAACACCTGATCTTGTCAACACTTGTGTCACTAAGTTGGTAATATATACTTAACCCCATATCTTGTCAAAACTAGTTTCCCTAAGTTGGTAACATGTACTTAACCCTTATGTTGTCAGTACTTCTGTCCCTAAGTTGGTAAATTATACTTAACCCTTATAATGTCAACACTTCTGTCCCTAAGCTGGTAGCATATACCTAACTCATTATCTTGTCATCACTTGTGTCACAAAATTGGTAACGTATACTTAACCTCTTATCTTGTCGACACTTGTGTCCCTAAGTTGGTAACAGATACTTAACCCCTTAAGTTGGTAACTTTTACTTAACCCATTATCTCATCAATACTAGTATCCCTAAGAAACTGTTAGAAACAAATTAGTGGTTACCATGGTGTATGTGTTTTCAAGCCTGCTTTTTGTCCTGTTTTGCCTCCTCAATTTCATCTTTCACGTCCATATTTTTAAATGAATGAAAACTAGGAGTTAGAATGGATAGATCTGAGCTATACATTTTTTTTCTTCAGAAAAGTGAAAGCAGTATTTTTCAAAACATTGAAACGTTTCCAAGAGAAACTTAAACTTGGGTGTCAGTGTTGGCTCAACCATAAATTACTGAGTATAATGTATATCATATCTTATGAAGATGTGTATTCCATTGTTTAAAAATTATTGTATATATTTGCTTTTTTCCAGTTTTTTGACCCTGGTCTAGTGTTATATATTTATGAAAGTCCACCAGGATATGGGTTGATCTGCATGCGTCTTATTGGCTGGATCTGGCTTTGCTATTCTGTGTTCTTCACGTTGAAGCATTACCCAGAGAAGAAAATGTTTTACATCCCATTCTTCGTATTCTACACCTTTTGGTAAGGAATTTGTACCTTGCCTTGTATTTAGATATATAGTCATGTGTTTTTCTTGTTAATTAAAATAAACTATTTCATGTACAGGCTCTAATTTTGAGGCTTAAGCATTGTCCAAGTAAGCTGCTTTGCAGTGTAGATAATGTAGATATAGATGATGCAGTGAAGGGTTATAATAACTGATTTAAATTTTTTTATACTGGGAATTTATTTTTGCTTTGTTATTAGTTTTCATGGTTTTGTGAAAAATTACATTTTAGTTGGTACTTAAATATGTGGCTTGGAGAAAGGGCCATAATGTGCATTGATTGTATTTTCAGATTGTGGTTAAACTTTGTAGTAAAACCCATGAAAATTGGTTCCTGGAGAAAAATAAAATGAATTCACATATAGGATGAAGAGTGTGCTATTCAAAGTACCAGTCAAAATTCCATTTTCTGTGTTATTATTGCAAGGAAAATACTGTAGTACCACATTTTTTGGAGCATTTGTTTTTATCTCACCTGAATTAAATGCAGGAGAGTTTGTGCTATGCTAGTGGTGTTATATTTGTCAGCATCAGTGGTGGTGTTGGGGATAGGAAATGTACACATTTTTATGTTTAAATCAGTACAACACTGTCATTATAATTCTCTGCATGAGAGTCACAGAATATACCACCTTATAGTGAGACCACCTTATAATGAAGTACATTATACAGTACTCTCATTATAATGCTGTGCTTGGGAGCCATGGAATATACTACCTTATAGAGAGACCACATTATAATGAAGTACATGATATGTATAATTTTATTATGGAATAATAAAATGGGATCCATGACAATGTTTAGCTTGTAAGAGGGACCTTGTAATTAAGAAAATCATTATAGAGAGGGTGCTGTATATGTGCAGGCAAGATTTTCTGTCTTCTGACAGTAACTTTTCTTGTTATTATTTTGTGGTTTAAGCAAACCACATAAAAAAATTTAATAATATGTATTACCTCTGAAGAACATAGGACATAATCTACCATGCAGAAAACATTAGTGTTACCTACAGACCATTTTAGCCTGTCATAGCACCATGACCCTTTTCAATGGCACCTTGACTCTTATCCAGGCATGGCCAACTTCCTCCAGGGCACATGCTGGATAAGTGATTTGTAAAACCACACCCTGTGATGTAAATTAACAGATAAAACCAGGTCACTGGCCGTATTTTGCCTGCTCTTATCAGCAGCATCTTGACCCCATTCAGTGTCACCATAACCCTTTCTAATGGCACCATGACTCTAATTATTGACACCTATGACCCTTTACTGAGGCACCAATGACTGTTCATTGGCACCATGATTCTGATCAGTGGCATCATGTCCCTTTTCAGTGGCCCCATGATTATAATCAGTGGCACCATAACTCTCATCAGCATCACCATGACCCTTTCCAATGGCATCGTGACCCTTTCCGATGGCATCGTGACCCTATTCAGTTGCACCTTAACCCTGTTCAGTGGTACTATGCATCTATTTTCACACACCATGACACTCATCATATAAAATTACATTTTTCTGTTGAATACATTTATGTTTTATTGAACCACTATAATGTTAGGAATTAACTTCCACTTAATCTCATGAATCCAGCTCACATAAAAATATGAATAAATTTGTCTTTACCAACTCTATACCATGTAGGCTATAGGAAAAGTATCTATGGGAAGAAAGTCTTCTTTCAACCTGCAGTTATAATTGTCTTGTCACTGCTTGATGGCTATCTATGTACTTAATCTTTTTCAGTGTAAGTTATTGCTTGGTATCAATACATCCTGAAAGTCATTGGATTTCCAGATTTCTGGTCAGTAACTAGTATAATGGGAGATGCTCCAGCAGCCTCTACCCATCCCTAGATTCTCTTGCTGTTGCTGTTGACTACCATCACTTCCTGACAACTGGAACAGGAAGAATGATTTATACAAGAGACCATGTTACAGATGTTGACTTCAGGGGACTTTCTTTTTTATCAAATATCTTCCTGCCTGTCAATTACTGACATGGACATGGCAGGATAACTTGATCCCTCCTTTTGATAGCCCAGTGGGCATAAGTTCACCAACATGCTGAAAAAGGGTCATAGTGCCTGTCAGTCTGATAGCATAGGGTTTTCTGCTGACCTCACCAGAGTTTAGTGCCTGCTAGTCTCATAGCATAGGGTTCTCTGCTGACCTCACCTGAGTTTTCTGTCAGCCACGACAGCCATGGATGTGGTCTGCTGCTATCCTGGCTCCCAACCAGTCTATTTAGCTGGCTGACGTTCCATTGCTACTTTTGATAGGAATTAGCTGATCCATTCATCATCCATGGTCCTTGACAAAGACCTGTCTGGTCAGTCTGTCTGTATAGTTGTCATCCCTCCAATATCCTTTGACAGCCCAAGCAATGCTGGTTGGTCACTCACAAGTTCAGGTGATGGGTTTGCAATTTCCCACTTATCTGTGGACAAATTAAGCAGTACACATTTTAGTATGACACTACATCTTCCCTTTCACTTGGTACAATTTATGCTGATGTGGAAGGCTTCCCAGATGAGTATGATGGTACTAGTCATTGTGGAGACAACTTTGATGAACTCATGAATCCAGCTCCTACAGTGAAGCTGACAGAGTTCACCTTTAAGGCTGTGATAGAAGAAATCTGTATTTGCTGGGCTGCTACTGCCTCCTGAGAGTCGGGCACGCTGGATCAAGAAATCAGTGGATGGGGGTGTCAAGGACAAGCATTCCTACTTTTGTCTGCTCCCATAATCCTTTAAGATTACGAAGGTTATCTACCAACTGTCCAAGATGATGTAAGATCCCAGTAACTCCAAAACTTTATTTTCTTCACAGAAAGCCTGATGCTAGCATCATTGCAGATCTGTCAATCCTTATGAATTGTCTGTAAGTCTTGCTGAAATGAGCCTTAAATTGAGAATTTATGGAATAATACCAAACACGTGAAAATAAGACCATTGTATGTCAAATCCAGATATTGGCCTGTCCAGCGTTGGTCCAGGAAGAGGGGGCCCTGGGTGGTTGAGTGGTCTAAGGCACTCACCTTTACAAATCACTGCCATCTCACCTCTGTCCATGTGAGTTCAAGTCTCAGCTTAGCCAACATGGGTATGTGAGAAAGCTTACCAATAGCTTTCTGTTGGTCAGTGGTTCTTCCCAGGTTCTTCCTCCACCAGATATAATGGCTGTCATGTAAAGCCTATCATGTGCTGATAAATGGCTTAAACCCTAAACAACAACAACAGCAGCATTCTTGGAAGAGTTTCTTCCCATAGTTACTATTTCTATAGGTAGAAAGATCAATTTTTTTCATCATTCCAGCAGGTCTGGATTTAGGAGTTAGCAGTTACTTTCTAACATTCATGTGATAAGTATTTGAAAAAACATAATTAGCCATGAAAATGTCCTTTCTGGATTTATCTGTAATGTGTTTACCACTACCAGATCTTGCTATGTTCTTCTTATTAGATATGCAGTATGACTTGTTTCCTTTGATTCCGACCAGTCAGATTTGTCTTTCTGACTGGATGTCATTATCTTGTTGGTTTATTTGGTGTTGATTCAAGACAGTTCATCCACTGACCAACAGTGGCTATGCTGAATGTCATTATCTGATTGGTTACTACTGATATTTTGGTTTTTTGGTTTACTACTGAAACACAACATGAATGGTAAACGGGTGACATTATTGTGCTGGATACTATAAATAATTATGTCTGTTATACATATTGTTAGCCAGTAGGTTTCAGCATAAAATCAACAGGAAATTTGTTTGTTCAAAGTGAATAAAGGATATTTATTGTATATTTTGAGATATTGAAATATATCAGTGGGAGAAAAATGATATTGCCACATTGGCGATATCACTTTTATTACTTTCATCTTCTGCTTAGGAAATATATATGTATCCTTATGTATGCTATTCAAACTTGTATTTCCATCTTTAGGCATATACTTCATTTTTCTTCTTCTTCTATTCCTTTTCTCTCTTCCTCCCTTCCTCTTTCTCCATTCACATCAAGATGAACAGATCTTAAAATGTGTTAACTCTAGACCCCTAGTGTCCATTTATGCAGTCAATGACGTACCATCATGAAATGCCTAAAATCAAACTCCAAACTGCAAATTGCCTTTTTATAATTAGTTCTCTATATGAATCATGGAAACTTTAGTAACTAGACTTACATGACTTATTGCTGTGTCACCCATACGGTATTGTACACCTGTAATACTCCAGAACAAGCAGTACTAATTATTAAGAAGAAAAAAAAAATCATAATTAAATATAGTAATACAGTAGAAATTTGAATTTGCATTGCAATCATGTTTGAAAACGATGTTTAAATTGGGCATTGATTAGTGTCGATTGCAAATTGAAATTAAGTGACAATCAGAACTTGGATTCAGTATTCGCTTCCAAACTAGACTGCAAGCTTGCCAAGACCACACAAAAATTCCCATTTGAATGTACAAGAGAGTGAAAATCACAAAGTATCAGGAAAGGTTATATTTTGAAATAAATTATTGTTAATTAGGGGATCATCTTGAAACTTGAAATAAAATAAAATGATTTAGATTAAATAAAACAGAAATAGAAAGTATGGTGGCATTGATAGAGTCAGATACTGGTTTGTTGTAAATTGCTCAATTTTTCCTTACAGCTTAAAATGTTGTAAAATAATTTGGTTATTACTGGTAGGTCCAGTTAACTTAATTAACTGAAATTTTATTTTTTGTGTAAATTTTCATTGACCTAGACTACATGCAATTACTTCTTCTGAACAACAACACTCCACCCCCATATGAAAATTAAAAACCCTCATTATTGTCTATATGCAGGCCTTCTAATTACAACAACAACCATCCCCATATGAAAATTAAAAACCCCTCATTATCGTCTAGATATAGGCCTTCCAATTACAACAACAACCATCCCCATATGAAAATTAAAAACCCCTCATTATCGTCTAGATATAGACCTTCTAATTACAACAACAACCATCCCCATATGAAAATTAAAAACCCCTCATTATCGTCTAGATATAGGCCTTCTAATTACAACAACAACCATCCCCATATGAAAATTAAAAACCCTCATTATCGTCTAGATATAGGCCTTCTAATTACAACAACAACCATCCCCATATGAAATTAAAAACCCTCATTATCGTCTAGATATAGGCCTTCTAATTACAACAACAACCATCCCCATATGAAAATTAAAAACGCTCATTATCATCTGGATATAGGCCTTCTAATTACAACAACAACCATCCCCATATGAAAATTAAAAACCCTCATTATCGTCTAGATATAGGCCTTCTAATTACAACAACACTCTACCCCCATATGAAAATTATAAATCCTCATTATCATCTAGATGCAGGCCTTTTAATTACATGGATAAAACATTCACAAAATATTAAAGGTATATTTGGCAAATATAATTTGCAAAAAAGGTCATTAAACCTTTTGCTTATTAAATCGCAAAAGTTTTAAGAAATCAGATACTGATTCATCCCATTTAATATACCATAAAAAACATTTGATATTGAGTAAAATCACATAACACCAAATCTGTATTAATAGAGGTACATAAAGCAAAGACAGTGCCATAGGGTTCCAAATGCAACAGAAACTTATGAATCCATTTTATTGAGTGATTAATGAAATAAAAACTAGTTTTTAAGCCCCTATTTTGAAATTAGAAGGGGTGGGGATATTATTGTGATGCTGTATGTCTACAGCTCTATCCTAAATTTGTTGTAGCACTACAGGATTATAAAATTATTTAGCTTGTAAACATTAAATTTTACACACTTTATTTGACCTGATTAGATTCTTGGGCCATTACAGATGCTGTCTACTCCCTGTAACTAAGAATAGTTTGTGTTTTTAATAGTAAGCCACTTTCTATATTTAGTTTTATTCATATTTTGATTTGTCAATGACAGTCAAGATATGTGGACATAGAACACAATTAATTTTACTGTATATTCTCAACATTTGTTTCTCAGTACTGAACTTTCCACTGTGTAACAATCAATACAAATCATATGTTAATCTAAAATACCTTCAAAGATGACTTCACGGTGAAGTTCTTGTCAAAGATTCACTGGCATTTTTTTGAAAGGCTTGACTGTAAACAAACCAATGTGCAATGGAACACAGATATCACTTTCAGATCATCACCAAGACCTTATTACTCACTGTACACTGTCACCGAAACACACACAGACAACCACACCATAAGCTCATATTCTAAAGAATAAATAATTGCCTTTGAATCCATACCAAGAATGCCTAAATCTAACTCTTGTATCACCACCAAACGGAGACAGGAAAAAAGGCTCTAAAAAATAGACTGGGACTACATTTGTGGGTGCTGAACCGGAATTATTAATTGTGGCCTGATTCCATGTACATTACTCAAATTCTTGTCTTGAGAGGAAATGATTTGTCAGAGTAGTTACCTCCCTTGATATGAATTACAGTTTCTTTGTAGCACTTCAAACAAATAATATAAAAGCATTTTAATTTTTAAAAAATGCTTATGAAAAGTAAATACTTATTTATTTCCTCAAAATATTGATTTTTTTAAAAATCATTTTCTTCTTGCAGATGAAGAGAAGAAAAGACTTTAAAAATTTATAGTAATAGATTACACATATTTAGAGGAATACTAGTAATTGTTTATTTACATAAAAATAAAAATGATTATCAGTCTTTCACAAATTGTGTTTATCTCTTTGATCCAGTTTGATATAGTATTGATCCAGTTTAATGTAGTATTTCTAGAACCATGCAAGTCATGTGTATATTCTCAGTGCTTGAATTGCTCTGTGGACTTGAACTTTGTTGACAAACTCCTATATTCACAAATAAGCAAAATCCATGAATTAATAAACAGGTGAAATTAAGTGGACACATTTGCATTCATAATCATTGATTAGATTGATAGGCCATTGCAGCAATATTTAAAAACAAATTTCACACTTTAACAAACATTTTGGGATTTGGACTTTTTTGTTTGTTAACATAAACCTGAGTGTGAATTGGCAAAAGGCAGATAAGGTAGATAAACATAATTGGATATATGTAGATAAAAGTTGATATATGCATGTTTATATACATATGTAAATAACAGATTTTCATGTAATTATAGCAGTTTTTCAAAATTTGTCTAAATGTTTCAACTTTTTAACTTTTTGGTCAGCAGCATGGTCGTATGTGTTTTTACAAACATTAATCTGGATTGTCTTATGAAATTAGTCTGACATCCGTGTTATTTTCATGTAAAAATATATCATAGCCAATGGATAATTGTAATCTTTTGCATGAAGATGCTCACAAATAATCTCATTTGCATATCTTTAAATAGTTATTTTCACGAGAGAGAAAAATATGCATTATATTGTTTTCCCTTAGGGCCTCAAGGGGGATTAGATGTATTTAACTGAGTTACCCTCTTTAATTATTATTATTATTATTATTATTATTATTATTATTATTATTATTATTATTTTATGTTATTATTATTATTATTATTATTATTTTATATTATAAAATATCAATCAGTTTAATGTAGATTTATGATTACTTACCTGATTATGTAGTTTTTCATTGCAGATATTGACAGAGAAATGTTTCATAAATGATTCCTGTTTTAACCATTCTTTTCTTCAGGTTTTGGGCAGGTCCTGTTATAATTCTCGTAGCAATGCTGGCCATGGCACAGTGGACAAGAGAAAAAACTGTTGTAGGGGTGGAAAATTTTGTGGCCCTCTGTGGACATATGTTCTTTTTGGTGAGTTTTGAGTATTTGCTGGAATTTAAGCTGCATGTTTTGTTTGAAACATGCATTGGATATAAATTCAGCTTGGACTCATGTTTTGTTGCAGACATGGCCCAAGTTTTACTAAAGATCTTAAAATTTTATGCTCAAATTGAGATTTTGAATATCTCTTTTTTTTAGTTGGTAATGTTGATTTTTTTTCACAGAACATTCAGCAGGCACCAGGAATAAAATACAGTCATAAACTCATGAATTTTTCTTTGTCGCAGAGGAAATTTTGAGTATTGTCTCAGGTTTGAGGAATTCCTCAACTCTTTTATCAAGTATAAAAATGTTTCCATGTGTTGAATTTTAAACCATAAAAGTAATGTTGCAATCTTTCCACAATCTCCTCTTCTTGCAAAAATATTGATATTTTCTGAAATATTATAAGCAAGATATTTTGAAACCTCATTTTGTGGAGAAATTGTCAGCATTTTTGAGAAACTGGAATCTGCTCAGTCTAATCCTTGATGAAATCAGTGCTTTATCCTTTCCTGTTATACATTTAATGTTTATTTTTTGAAAGAAAACCACTTAAATTAATCTTTGCTTAATCAAACGAGGTGGTGTCTCTGTGTCTCTAATCCAAACTAATAACATTTACTTGTCACCATATAAACCTGCTGACTTCCTCATACAATCTGGAAGTGTCCACAAATAAATTCATAGTGTTCTTAAGCAGGACAGTTTACTCACTTTGCCCAACAAAAATTAACGACAGCCAGTAGGCAAAACACAGAAACTAAACAAAGTCACTAGGCAAAACACAGAAACTAATCCACTAGGAAAAACAGAGAAACTAATTATAGCAACTATACAGAAACTGTTGCCACTAGGCAAAATGCAGAAACTGACTATAGCCAGTGGACAAAAAAACCCAGAAATTAACTATAGGCACTTGGCAAATGCAGAAACTAACTATAGACACTAGGCAAAACAAAGAAACTAATTATAGCCACTAAGTGAAACACAGAAACTAACTATAGCTAATAAGCAGAACATAGAAATTAACTATAGCCACTAGGCAAAACATATAAACTACCTATAGCCACTTGGCAAAACACAGAAAATACCAATAGCCACTAGGCATAGGCAAAACACAGAAACTACCTATAGCCACTAGGCAAAACACAGAAACTACCTATAGCCACTAGGCAAAACACCACTAGGCAAAACACATAAACTACATATAGCCACTAGGCAAAACACAGAAACTACATATAGCCATTAGACAAAACACATAAACTAACTATAGCCACTAGGCAAAACACATAAACTACACAGAAACTACCTATAACCAGTAGGTAAAACACATAAACTACCTATAGCCACTAGGCAAAACACAGAAACTACCTATAGCCACTAGGCACACATAAACTACCTATAGCCACTAGGCAAAACACATAAACTACCTATAGTCACTTGGCAAAACACATAGACTACTTACAGCCACTAGGAAAACATAAACTACCTACAGCCACTTGGCAAAACACATAAACTACCTGTAGCCACTAGGCAAAACACAGAAACTACCTATAGCCACTTGGCAAAACACATAAACACATAAACTACCTATAGCCATTAGGCAAAACACAGAAACTACCTATAGCCACTTGGCAAAACACATAAACTACCTGTAGCCACTAGGCAAACACATAAACTACCTACAGCCACTTGGTAAAACACATAAACTACTACCTATAGCCACTTGGCAAAACACAGAAACTACCCATAGCCACTTGGCAAAACACATAAACACATAAACTACCTATAGCCACTAGGCAAAACACAGAAACTACCTATAGCCACTTGGCAAAACACAGAAACTACCTGTAGCCACTTGGCAAAACACATAAACACATAAACTACCTATAGCCACAAGGCAAAAAACATAAACACAGAAACTACCTGTAGCCACTTGGCAAACACAGAAACTACCTATAGCCACTTGGCAAAACACATAAACACATAAACTACCTATAGCCACTAGGCAAAACACATAAACACAGAAACTACCTATAGCCACTAGGCAAAACACATAAACTATGTATAGCCACTAGGCAAAACAGAGAAACTAACTACAGCCACTTGGCAAAAAACATAAACTATTGTCACTAGGTAAAACACAGAAAATAAATATAGACATGAGGCAAAATGCAGAAACTAACTATAACCAAAAGGCAAACACAAAACTATTTATAGCCACAAGGTAGAATGTGGAAACTAACTATGCACAGAAACTACCTATAGACACTTGGCAAAACACTTTAAATCAGGCTTACCAAAGCAATTGAAAATATTGTATACTTCTGATACACACTGATAATAATTCTTTACTCTCATTTGCCAAACAAAAATTAATCAAAGTTACCAAAGCCCTTAAAATGGTATTGCCATATTAAAGCACCTGAAATATTTGTTGTTTTTATGTTTCCCGTTTTCAATGTAATAAGTAGCACATGATTTAAAATTTAAATTTTGTATTTTTTGCTTTGCATAGAATATTTACAAGCAATGCTTTTTCCTGAAACACTTCAAGATTTAATTACTAAAATCAAAGAAACCTGTGGCCTTCAAACAATCCTGAGGAATTTGCTAACCAAGCTGGGTTGATCCAGTGGTGGGAGCTGAAGCCATACCATCTGGTCATGTGCCAGATGCCTTAACCACTGGGTCAACATGGCTATGACTGGGTGGAGATCTTAGTGGCTTGAGAGTAATGACCCCAGGCTGGGTAAGAATAGACACAGGATTCCATAGTGACTACATCAATTAATTCCCCTTTTAGTGATAAGTAAGTGTGTATATACTTTAAGGGTGGGGCTATGAACAGTTTCAAAGTTATGAACCAAGGGCTAGTCCCAAGAGGGCAGGAGAAGACCCTGCAGCCAATGCTAAGGAAATAATGGTGTCTATATATTAAGTTCAGTATAAGATGGCATAACTTTACCAAAGGTCATTGAGACCAACGGTGCCATCTGGTTCAAGTATAGAGGATTAGTAAATATGCCACAGATGTTTTGTTGTACTTATGAACCTAGATTTCAGTTAGACAGACCATCATCTGGTCTGTGCTGTATGCTTACTGGTGGTTTCAGCTGAACAGACCTAGATCTGTCATTATGGACTGTGCTGAATTTTCTGCCTATGACATCACATTCCATGATCTACCTATGAATGGATTTTGTAGGTCCTGAGCTACAATTAGGGTCTGTGCTGTATATTATTCTTATGATTTCAGTTGTTCATTTTAAACTTTGATCTGCCATAGCATCAATCATACATAGAGAAATGGGTCTGTGCTGTTCACATTTAGATGTGTGTTGCACAAAGGGTGAACACAGCAGTCCTTCATAGCAGTCTAAGGAACCTCTGCATAACATAGCCCATTTTTATAAGGCAGTTACAGCCATGGATCCCATGATAATAATATAATGCTAAATGTTATATATTGTATATTAGTTGTGCAAATCCCCCCTCCCTCAAATTAATGAATCTCTCTTTTCTTAACAATGAATGTGCATACAGAAGTCACACACATTCATTTTGCTGTGAACATAACAAAACCTGTAACATTCATTAATATTAACAAAACATGAACCGATCATATAACATGCTTGACTTCTAGATCAACTGCTATAATCAAGCACTTGCTACACTGCTTTTTGTAATTTGGCATCAAGACACTTTCATGGATTATCAAGGTGTTAAATGTGTTTTATCAGCTGCAGTTGGTGAGCTTGTGCAATGGCAGACATGCAGTTTTCACTTGTAATGTCTCTCAAGGTACATGTAGTTCTGATGCATATGACATCATGCCATTGTCATAAATGTGATCACTACAATCACTGCCATCATATGACATAGTGCCATTGTCATAAAATGTGATCAGTTCAATCACTGTTGCCATATGACATAGTGCAATTGTCATCAGATGTGATCACTGCCATCATATGACAGTGCCATTGTCATAAAATCTTATCACTGCAATCACTGCCATCATACGACAGTGCCATTGTCATAAAATGTTATCACTGCAATCACTGCCATCATATGACATGGTGCCATTGTCATAGAATCTTATCACTGCAATCACTGCCATCATAAGACAGTGCCATTGTCATAAAATGTTATCACTGCAATCACTGCCATCATATGACATGGTACCATTGTCATAAAATATGATCACTGCAATCACTGCTGTCATAATACATGATGTTGTTATCTTAAAATGTGATCACTGCAATCCCTGCTGCCATATTACATAGTGCCATTGTCATAAAATGTGATCCCTGCTGCCATTTGACAGTGCTGTTGTCATAAAATGTGATCTCTACTGCTATATTACATAGTGCTATTGTCATAAAATGTGATCCCTGCTGCCATTTGACAGTGCTTTTGTCATAAATTGTGCTCACTGCTGCCATGCCGGTAATGAAGATAAACAAGTAAAGTTTTATATTTATTCATTTAAAGTTGTTTATCACACACATGCTGTTTCCATTGTGTAAGTGAGTAATCAGTAAGACAAACAACATAGACCCTGATCTGCTGACACATTATGCATACCAGATAAAGGTCTGTGTTGCTTGCAGCTGGACCTGACTTGTAAGTGAATATATATGGTATTTCTCTTGCAGATATTAACAAGACCATCTGCTGCCAACAAGAACTTTCCATACCATGTTCGGACAACACAGGTTTGTTAGCCAAACAGTTTTCTGTAGTGTGAAGAGTTATTTTTATTGCAGATTTGCATTAAAATTGGAGGGTTAAAGAGAAATTTTAAATGTTGGAACAGAATTGTGTTTATCTCTTGTTTATTTTCACCTTTGAGCCTTGCATAATTGATATTAAAATTTTTAATGTGCATTTTGTTTAAAATACTAGACAGTTAGATACTTCAGAGATCCAAGGTTATAAAATTAATTTTTGAAAAGGCCAGTAAATGTCATTAAATATTGTTGGACCTGCAGTTTTTAGATGTTGCCCATTGTCTCAAAACTTGAGAGTCACACTACTATAAATATGTCTTCTCTGCAGTCTCAGGGAAGTGGAGTCAGATGTATACTCTTGCATATCTTAAGTGGTGACTAATAATAATAATAATAATAATAATAATAATAATAATTAAGACTATATTTAATGAGGATATGAAAGAAATAAAATATAGAAGTAATAAGGAGAACCATATTTGATTGGTCTAGTGGGGACCACTATTAATGCCTTCTCCACTCTTGAAAAACCATGTTTGACTGGTCTAGCGGGGATCACTATTAACACCTTCTCTACTCTTGAATAACCATTGTTTGACTGGTCTAGTGGGGACCACTATTAATGCTTTCTCTACTCTTGTATAACCTTGTTTGACTGGTCTAGTGGGGACCACTATTAACGCTTTCTCTACTCATGTATAACCTTGTTTGACTGGTCTAGTGGGGACCACTATTAATGCCTTCTCTACTGTTGAATAACCTTGTTTAACACATTCCCAATAATCTTAAATGGTGGAAACATATATGGAAATGATCTTACCAGGGCATTGAAAAAGCATTTGTTTGGCAATCCCCTGGATCTACTACCCAAGAAACATATAAGTCAGTGTGAGCGTTCATTCTAGAGGCAAAGGGATCAGTATTATGTTGTACCCATTGTCTGGATAAGTGATAGAAATTAAGATTTTTCACATCCACTCTGTATAATCTGAAAAAAGTCTAGACCAATAATTTGCTGCCAGATTATGAAAGGCAGTAATATAGATGTTTCTATTTAAACACCATTCCCACATTTACTTTGCAATCTTATCCAATAGAAAGTCACACCACTCCGTATTATTAACATGTGCTAGTGCAGTGGCATCATTCGAAATCCCTGCATTTTTTATGAGAACTAGGACTTCAAAGAAAAGAAAATTGACAGTAGCTCAAAATATTAATGTGGTATCCTGTCTCCTCACCATATTCCCCAGTAGACTTACTCCAAGTAATGCAAAATGCTCCCTATCTAACATTAGATACATCGGTTTACCCCCAAATAGCAATGGGATCTTGCCTGATTATTTTGCAATTGTTTGTATCAAGATTATTGTACCACCAATTTAAATCAGCATTACTGGTCTCTGAGAAGCAAACTGATTCATCACAAATACCATGAAGATGTAAACCTTCCACTTTATCCGTTTCTAAACTTCTGTGGTGTAAAGGTGCTTCTAACACAGCTGTTATCGTGCATTTACAGACTTTGAGAACTTTGATAGAATTGAGAAGAAAGGTTTATGGTATAAGCTGTGTGTATGTAAATTGAGTAAAAAGGATGCTGAAAATGTTTTAAATAATAATGCATATGTCAGAACTTGTGTGACAACTTTAAGTGGATTAAGTGATATCTTTCAGTGTCCAATAGGTGTGACAGGGCTGCTTATTCTTACCACTGATTTTCTCACTTTCTGATGGTAACAGTGGTGTTGACATCAAAAATGTGTTGAAGTTTTTCTTCTATGTTAAGCAGATGATCTTCTTGTATTGGCCAATGCGGCAATTGAAATGCAGCAATGTATCAGATAGGCTTATCCAATACACATTATTGGCTGTATCATGTCAAGGAAAATGGGAGCTTAGTGAAAAAAACAGAAGCAGTTAGCCTGGATGGGTATTGGACCCACAACCCTTAGAATAAACCAGTACTCAATCACCACTATTCACTTTATGTCAGGACATAGAGGAAATGTTTCTGATAACAAGTCTGATAAGTCCAAGAGTTAGCAAATTATCATTATCTAGCTGAAATATTGTATCATGTAACATCATTTGTTACAATGTATAAAATTCTGGAGATATAACATGTTGTTATGTATATTTAATTTGCATTATTTGTTAGGTTTTTTTTATTCATGATATGCTATGAATAATTGTATTTGGACTTGACCTTGTTCTAAATCAAGTTCATTTTCTATGAGACCTGAATCATTGATTTTGATTTTGTTAACAGCATGTTTATCTCAATCTGAGTCCAGAACATTGGAAATTTCTCCATGAAATGCCAGGTCTACCTGTTGTTTACCACATTTTGTATTATAATTTTCCTAACAGACTTTATAATTTTGACTAAGAGTTTGTTTTGTAAACATTGGGAACCTTCAAGAATGAAATTTTCCATTAGGTAATAGTTTTGTTCAGAAAATGCTAGTTTTGACATGAGGTCAAGTAGAGGACGATATGATCTTACTTATCTATAAATTATTCATTCATGCTGTAAGATCTGAGTAGAATCAGTTGTATTATTTTTGTGTCCATTATTTCATTTGGGCTGGAATTTATTTATTCAGATTTTGAAATTCAAGTTATTCTTCTCTGGAAATACAAAGTGCTCAAAAATAACAGTCTTGGAAATAGAGACTTGGATTTATAGTCAAATTCAAATAAGGATATATTCTTGGATTGTATTATTGTGATTCAACAAAAATCTGTTGGGTTGGCACATCACTATGATGCAGGCCATCAAGTAAATCAACACTTCATTGGATTTATTTTGAAATACCATTAAAGTTTATTCAGAACTTTAATCATTAGGACTTGTGTTAGAAATTCTAGGATTATTTGGGATTTAATTCACAATACCATCAGTTCTTTTTAAAAAAAAATTTTATTTTGTATTCTAGGGAAATAAATAATTTGTTGAATTTTTCAAACCTTGTTGGTTTTTGCTCTTTTCTATTACTTAGTTTAAGACCATAGATTCATAATAATATGTGCAAAGATTTTATTCTTATTCAGAGATATTTTGATGGCTAGACTCAGGATTAACAGTGCTGCTTCACTATGGAGATAGAGATTGAGTTAATATCTGCATTCCAAACCTTAGTATTTCCCAGAGTCTGGAGCTTGAAATCTATAATAAAACAATTTTTTCATGTTCAGGTTTAAAGTTTATTAATGTCAAAAGATTTTTTATCCATCATTACTCAGCTAAAAAGTGTTTTTAGAAAAATGGCCACATGCCACATCAAGGTACTACACTCTATTCAAGGTCTTAGCCAAAAAAAAATTTATCTGTTGTAGCCATCATTGTTTCCATTTTGTAACTTGTTAACCCTTCTGGTCATAGATCTGTTGTCTGTCATCTGTCCATCCTTTAATACAAGTTTGTTGGTTTCAGTAAGCAGTAGTAAAAAAGAAGATATATTTTTATGTTGAATTCCTGTAAATTCTTTCCCTTCAAGGGACTTTTGTTTTTCTCTAAATACACTTTTGGGAGATGCGCTACACAGGTGTGAGTATTGAGAGATTTTGTGTTGTTTGTTATATTAGATTGCTTAGATCAAATGTCAAGGCTACAGCAGGTCAACAGCTTGGCCTTAATGTAAGACTTTGTAGATATAATTGGAAATGCAAATTGTAAAAGTCCATTTAAATAAAAATCAGGATTCAAAATGTTATGTCTTGTCCTTAAACTGTGAATATTCTGAATGATATACTGGTAACCTCCCTCTATCTTAACATATTTTAAAAATGCTGATTCCACCACTGTCATAATGGTAATCACCAAAAAAGAGTTGAATCAGATGCAGTCTCACTATCAGCTAATGCAAGCAGTTCAAAATGATGTACAACTTGGCCTTGACTGGTTTTTCTTATTTTTCAAAACATGCTGTACAGTGTGATTTTGGCTGGTTTCGTGTTTTTCAAAACTCACTTGAATGCTGTACAACTTGACCTTGACTGGTTTCTTCTTGTTTTTAAAAACTCACATGAATGCTGTACAACTTGACTGGCTTCTTCTTGTTTTTTGTTTTCTTTTTCAGATTGGTATTATGGTGAATGCCCCACATCAGATGGGAACACTGCTTGGAACCAGTGCTGAGCTGAACAGTTTTGAAAACCATACCTATTCTGTAAGTACAAGTCCAGGTGTCTCTGAACGTGGCCCAGATTTTACAGGACTTTTTGTGACTTCCAAAGAAAGATCAAAATTCCCTCAAAATGAGCATGAGATGTCACTAAATAACGGCAAGAGCAGGCCTGAGGATGAGACGAATCAGCCTCCCAGCTACTCTTCAGTCCAGGTATTTTATCTTGACATTTTAAGATGTTGATGTTTTAATCTATCTGCATATAGCTGTATGTTGTGCCCATCCTAATGTGGAGGATGTAAACCCACAGCTGCCCGGAAAAAATGCTGCAACAAATCCAGTAAACAATGTTACTTGCTTGAAATCAAAAGTAAGCATTGACTGTGATGTGCCAGTAGATTATGCAATGGTAGTTCTGTGTATACACCATTTTGTTGGTAGGTACACATTCTACTTGGCTACCTTTGCACTGTGTGTGTGTGTGTGTGTGTGTGTGTGTGTGTGTGTGTGTGTGTGTGTGTGTGTGTGTGTGTGTGTGTGTGTGTGTGTGTGTGTGTGTGTCCATGCACCAAACTTTAAAGTAACATAATGTGCCATCGGATCATGGTCAATGCCATTAAATATTTCTTTTGAAGATTTCAAATGTACTGCATAAACCCTGATCTATGTTCATAAATGGGGCTGTATTTTTCTTTATTAGATACCAGAACATTCATCTTAACTTTCATGGGCTTTTGTTACAGATTCAGGATCACTTAGTTCTTATTTCTTGTATGATAATAGCAACATATAATAATTGCAGCTAACAATTATTGTTAATTACAGGTAATAATTATAAATAATAATTACAGATAATGTGTACAGATCATAATTACAATTAACATTGGACTCTTAGTAAAAATTTTAAGATTAGAATTAATTATATGCTGCAGGGTTTTTCTGCAACATAGACAAACAAAGCAAAATAAAACACAATTGCCTTGAGTAAAACTGGTTCTCTTAACCAATTTATAAATCAGGTTTTTGTACTCCTGCCACAGTCACGCTGATAATCACCATTTTTGTCATCATCTGTGGGACAACACTAGTAACACTACCTAAATCATGTTTCACTTGTTTGTGTTTGATCAAGAGCTTTAATATTTTTTAGCTCACCTCACCAAAAGCCACGTCAGCCTATGGCATGACTCTGCTATCCATTATTAACACTTGTTGTTATCACTTTGGAGGCCATATTTCTGGTCAGATTGTAATCAGATTTGAAATATAAACTTATATCATCAAGATCTCAAATAAATTCAATAATGAATGAGATCCAAACATGTTAATGAGGTTATCTGGCATCTGATAGGCTGATTTTGTTACCACTTTGGAGACTATATTTCTGATCAGATTTTGATAAGACTTGGATTGTGTGTTTGTACCCTCAGGATCTCAAACCAGCTTGACAGTGAGTGATATGCATATTAATAAGGTGACTTGGCTGCATCAAATTGAATGAGATTGACTTGTTACCAGTCTGCAGTTCTTATTTCTGATCTGATTCTGATCAAACATGGAACATGGGCATCTGTATTCAGGATCTCAAATTTGATACTGAGTGAGGTCTACATACAGTATACACTGCTTTTAAACAGTTTGTTTAATTCTACCCCTCCTCCATTTAAGTATGTCCTACTTATGAGCTGAAATGAAACATTGCTGCCAGAAAGATCAATTAACTCATTATTAAGTAAGAAATGAAACAAAAACGGTCTTTCTTTACATTAGCAAGTAAATATGTATTTCATCAGAAAATTTATAATCATCAGAAATTACTGGCTCTTTTCCTTATTGTTTAGTGACGTACAAAAGGTTAATAGAATAATCTAATGTGAATATATATTATGGGCAGTCATCACCACCAAAATTACATTGAATGAAATGGAATAGTCTGAAATGAAATGGTAAAGTCCAGTAAATAGAATGAATTCACGTCCAAAATGACATATTAAATGAAATGATATTATGGAACAATTCTATTTCAAAATTAAATACTATCACAATGAAATATATTGCAACATTACAAATAGTTAACATAAAATAAACCCAATAAATGAAATGTATTATGACTCCATGGACTTAAGCTAAGTAACAAAGAGACTGAAAACCAACAAGTTTTGTAATATTGAAAATATAAGTTTATTTCCCCAAAATACAAAGTGAAAAATTAAAAATAATTTAGAGTATGATTAATGAAATCCTAAATAGACCTAAAATGTTCTTTCAAGTCCAAAAGTAATGAGTAATCCAAATGAGTTCCTATGGTTTCCGACTGATGATCACTAATGTACTGATGAACCATTTGTACTGAAATATCTTTAAATGAATCCACAATAAATCCAAAATAGTTATAATTACAATGTTTGACCACTTTATAATTGCAATGAATGATTGAATTAAATAAATGAGTCCCCTCACAAACACAACTAAATGTCTTCCAAGGCTGATATTAATACTAGGAACAATTAATTTATAATAAACAACTCTTATATAGATAACTAATGCACAATTCAAGTGTAAAGACTTGTTATGACTCTATGTTCATAAAGTAACAGAAAGAAGCAAAACCACTAAGTTTGTATAACTTAACAATGTAGTTCTCTTAGTTAAAAGATGAAAATTCAAGAACAACATACAGTATTATGAATAACCAAAATAATTCCAGAAGTTCTATCAAAAGTCCTAAAGAATAGAGTTTTCTGAATGAATTCCAGATCCTGAATGTGCTGGTATACCAGTATCCTCGAATGTGATGACGTGCCAACAGTCTTGCTGTATCACAATGGCATTGTCCAGAATATCTTCATATGAATTCATAATAGTCCCAAAATGTTGCTTTAGTCATTGAGCACTCTGTAACTCCAGTAGTTTAAATGAATAGTTCATCTCAAACAGAATCCAAACACAGCGCTAAGTACATCTGCAGACTGAACATAAAGCAAGAACAAATACGAATCAGGAATTAGAAATGAAACAAATTGCACATTTTACTCTATAAATACCTTCACGAGTCTACTATGACACAAAGGCTCAATTCCCCCCACATTGCAAAGTACCATATCTTACAATACATTATCATGCGACTTACATCACAGTATTCAACCACATGGCTTAATTAGCCAACCAGAATTTACCCCAAACTTGTCAACAGGTTCAATATATAGGTTGAATTTAACTCACAAATACCTATTTATACCTTAATATCTTAAAACAGAATCAACACTTGTGGACAAAATATTAGCTCTGTAATATCTTGTTTATTGATAATCACTAAAATTTACAGTCAAGAACAAAAATTATAGACAATAAAAATGCAGTCATGTACACAAAATATAGATGCACATAAGAGATGCAAATTTATTCTGTAATAATCTGAACTCATAAACAAGTTCGGGTGCTTTACACTAACCAGTCAGGAATTAGGTCATTTTTCCCTTTCACTAGAACTTGTGTCCTGAAGTCAGATCACATGATGTTTACTTGGATGGGAGCAAAGCTCAACCTTGAATCAGTGAATGAAATTTACGCACTTAATACAAGAATGGTTTCTTCTTTGAGGTGCAAATCTTTGATCATATAGAGAATTAGTATTTAGAATGTCATTAACTAAATGACCCTTAGAAACTATTATAATGAAAATAATACACATAATATAGATATACATAACAAATGTTATGATTTACACAACCAGTCTGAATGGTCAACTGATATTCAAAATGAAATAAAGGTTTGTAGATCAAAGCTGTATAACTTAAAACATAATTTTAGGTATGATAGAAGTACATTCAATGAAAAGAAATAATTTGAACAAAGAAAAGAACTTTAAAGTATCTACGAGCTTGTTGGTCAAGTCCAACTGCAAAGAACATAGACCTTGATATACCATTGCATAATATGCTAGCAAATCAGAGCCTGTGCTTTTTGTTCTACTATTTACTCATAGCAAACTGCATAGACCCACATCTCTTGGCATGTTATGCCATGTTAGGTCTGGGTCTGTGCAGTTTGCAGTTGGAATCAACTTTTAAGAGAGTATATAGAGGGAATATAAAGTGTTGTGTTTAATTTCCTATTATTCTGAATGAAATGCTCGTCACCAGTATGATGAATGGTTGAATTTTCTGGCATGCCAAACACATTGGCATCTCACTAGTATTTCCAATTTGAGCAAGATCAAAGTCATTGGCACTTTTGTTCATTTATGACAAACTTGTAAGATTTTGCCACCTTATCATCCACAGTCTGAAGCTTCTGGATTATGTGTACTCTAAGCAATAGTCCATGGCATCTCATAAAATGTCTGCACAGTCCACTCAAGGCCTTAAAGCTAGAATCTTTCATCTCATTGTCATCTGAAAGAACATTCAATCCCATGGTAGTTTAGTGTAAAAGTTCCATTATTGTCATTTAGAGTATGCTGTAGGTCTGTATACTGTTCATCCATTTTATGAATCATTTTTAGATTCCAAGTGCTTTCTTGAATTTCGTTTTTGTTTCTTTCTCTATTCCCGCACTTGTTTCTCCAAACTTGTTCCATTTGGAACAATTGCTGTTGAGTTTTCTTTCCAGAAAAGTCTGCAGTTTAAGTTTAAATGCTCCATCTGATGCATTATGTTGACAGTTCCACAAAATGAAAATCAGTTGCAGGGTAGGCCATATCATTTCCATCAGGCAGGTGAATTAATTCAAAAACACTATTGTCAAGTGTGCAATTAAACATAGCCAAGTTGTATGTTAAAATTAGTTTGTGATTAGAGTATGTGTCATTCCAAGCAGCCATCTTAAAAGGATAACCAGAGGCTAAAGCTGAATGGATATTGTCAGGTGCATGAGTAATTAATACAAGTACTTTTGACTATAAATCTTCGCAAGTGTTATTCGGTGACTAAAGAAAAAACAGTGTTATAGTGCATTATTGCATGAGCAACCTGTAACTCCACAGTAATTATTATTTTTAAATTCATAAATACATATAAGCATTCATATATGTAAATAAAACACAATTTACATCAGTGTTCTTGTCATATATTATTAATTAGCAAGCAGAATGCATTACTCAATAAAGACAAAGTCCAGCATTTTTTAAATCAAGAAGATAAACTCTAATTTCAACTCTGTATGATCAGATTTGAATATCTCAGTTATAAGCTGACTTTCAATGTGATGACCTCTTTCTTTTATATTGAATTATAATCTAGTATATAGTGTATATTATTCATTTATGAGGTGATCTTGCACAGATTTGCTAAGATTGTTACCACTTTGTAGGCCATATTTTAGGATCAGTTTTAATGACTCTGGAATATGGGCTTGTATTCTTTTGATCTCAGACATGTTTAATACTGAGTGAGATCCACAGATACTCATCAGCTGATCTTGCATCTGATTGGCTGAGCTAATCAACACTTTAGCAGGTCAATTTATGTTCCAATTTTGATCTAGTGGAATCATTAAATAGTCTTGAATCTTCAAGGCATCCGATGAGTTTAATTTTGAGAATTAAACACAAATTTATGAGATAATCTTGTATTTGATTGACTGAGCTTGTTTCCACTTTGGAGACCAAATTTAGATTGGATTTTGCTCAAATCTGGTAAAGAAGCTTGTATCATTATAGTTTTAGATTCTTGAACAAGTGAACACTTTCCATCTTGAGGTGACCTTAGATTTGATTGGCTGAGCTAATTTAGTTCTATATTTCTTCTCAGTTTAAAAAGCTTTGTCAGTAGCTTTATATCATCAAAATCTTGGATGAATTTGGTTGTGAGATAGAGCTATGCATATTAATTATGCCTTTATATTTGGAAATAATTTAGTAAATTTTTTAACATGGTTTAATGTTTGGGTTATCTGGAGATAGTTTACATAGGGTGATGTTTTTACACTATTATATAAGCTTGCTTAGTGAAATCATCAAGTCTTGTAAGCAGGTGAATGATATCAGGCTCACTTTGGCCTCATGTTTTTGGAGGGGGTTTTGGTGAGGTGAGGTTTGCAGTTGATATAGCAAATTAATTTCTGCTTTGAAAAATACAAGTTAAGTATAGTATTTTTACCAGTGTACCAGGCTATTACATTTTTCAAAACATTCAGGTCTGGGTTATTATAAGATGAAATTATGTTACTTAAATGTATGACAGAATTGTATAAACTTTTGAAATGGCCTTGTCATTGGCCATAGGCTTATAATTGCATAAATATGGCCTTGTCATTGGCCATAGGCTTATAATTGCATAAATATTCGAATTTTCATGTCAAGAACAGGAATTTTTAATGACAGTAATGAAGCTCAATTTTTCCCAGCATAAAAAGTTCAAAAAAATAATTCTATTCAATCATTCAGGGAAATAAGTACAGTGTATACTTAGATTAGAAGTCAGAAACAATTGTTTTAGGACTAATCAATGGTACAAACACCATAGACCCTTATCTGCTGGCACATTATGTGATGGTAAATCAGGGTCCTTTATTGCAGTTGGAGCCAATTTTTTATGCATGTAACTGCGGTACATGTTTTTGTACAATAAGACATGCCATTTTAATGCACAACACACCAGGATTATGCCATAATATTTATGAATTTATTTGTAATATGGATATAGAGTAAAATATAAACAGTAGTAGCCTCTATTAATTTTACGCAAGTATTTTGTTTTTTAAACATGGGATATTGCGTGTTGTATGAAACATGAATTACCATATACAGTCATACTGGTCAATAAAAGACCGCTCTGTTGGCCTAATGGTTAGAGCGTCCACCTTAGATGCAGGAGGTCGCGGATTAGAACCCTGGCCAAGTCATACCAAAGACTTATAAAAATGGTACTAACAGCTCCCTCACTAGGCGCTCAGCATTAAGACATTAGTGTTAGGACTGGTCAGCCTAGTGTCAGGATAATGTGACTGGGTGGGACATGATGCTACATGTCTGTGGCATGATGCCCCAGTGCTAGACACCACTATAACTGCCATACTACAGACATCGTAGCGACTTAAAATTTTTTAATGCTACATTAAAAATCCAAATCACACACACACATGTGCGTGCACACACACACACACACACACACACACACACACACACACACACACACACACAC
>JAECUM010013598.1:0-119644 GCA_016617855.1 Megalonaias nervosa
GTGTGTGTGTGTGTGTGTGTGTGTGTGTGTGTGTGTGTGAGAGAGAGAGGACTGTACTCTTTAATACTAATTACTCATCGATATTCTCTGACGATGGTGTACGTAACTTCTGGTGTATCATGTTTATTAATTCATAGGCATATAGGGTTGTAGAGTATACTGCAGTAAATAGTGTTAGATCATACGGCCATTTACCGTGAAATACTTTTCACCCATGATGGTAATCTCCAAACTCGGGGCAGTGTCTTGTAAACACACATTTTCATCAGACTGTCGAAACCGAATATTACTGCCAAATAGCCTTTCCTGCTAAAAAAAAAAAATTTCTTCAGACCAGCATTTGGCCAAATCACTGCATGTTGACCAGTATCAAGTATCATGCAAACTCGTAAATGACCGCCCCTTGTACAGTGGCAACCGATGATTTCAAACATCTTGCACTACTTGTGTATGGACTCCATAGTGTTTGTGTCTTTCCTTGTGAATACATTTTCATGAAACTCCAGACATTGCATCTTCAGCTCATAATCCGCAGTTCTTATAAAATTCTCCTCCCAGTGTGCAAATGCCATTGGTGCTTCAGTATATTATATGCTGAAGGCATCTAATTTATTCTTGATGTTTATCATGGAGATTTTTGCTGTCTTCACCAAGTTGGCCATGCAAACACTTAACAATAAGGAAAAAAGAACCAATGTACAAACCTAAAAGTGCTGGTGAGCAAACACGTAATACACTTCTGTGTTATTGTTATGCACAAACGATTCCATTTAAGAATTTTCACTTTGGGCAACTTCCCTTTGGACCAATGTGGGTTTTTTTTCTTCACCCAGGGGCATTTATTGCAGATCATACGCGTTGCCATGAGGATAAAATCATGGGGCACAGAAGGAGCTGACCCCAATCAGTAATAGAAATCTCAAACTCCCATTTTCTACAACTATTTAAGATGTTAACTGATCTATAAAAAAAAAGATGTAAATGATTTCTAACAGTTCATGGCAGATGTCTAACTGGCCTTCAGCTGCTGCTACAAAGAGACCTTTCTCTATCTTAAGAAAGCCACAGAGGGTTCACTGAAATCGTTGCCGTACATCAATTACAAGTATTGTACACAGCTTTGTCACTTGCATTAGTAAATTAATAGTGTCAATCAAATAATTAACTAATAGAGGTAATTAATTAATACTATTAATTACAATTACAAAATACAGTTTCACAACAGTTTTGATGATGATTTAGTGAACAATACAAAAGCCCACTAACAAAACCAGCCATAATTACCTACTCTTGCACATCCATATCATATTAGTCAAATTATCTTAAACCAAACTATTATTATAAATAGAAAACAAAAATTGGTACAATTTTGGAATTAAAAATATCACCATCCAAAAAGACCAAAGGAAAACCAGATTCCAGGACCAGGTCCACCCTCATATTTGATGCTGCTTTTCAATATGTACATTAGTAGCTAGATTTCTTACAATGATAGAGCAACAACTCCGGGAACAAGTCTAGCAGCCATAACATCCTTACAACATTCGTAACTAGGAGGTCAATCCTACAAACTATACCTCAAATATATGTGAACAGCTGCCATTCAGAATACTTCAGTTATTTAGAAAACAAAGATTGACAACAAGTTGCTAATGCACGGAACTATTTTTACATTTGCAACTTTTCTGTCAATCATACAGTCAAACCAACCACGGAAACAGCTGAAGTGGTCCACATAGACGGATCTTTTTTATTCTGCAAAGAAATTTCTGATGAATGAAGTGTATGATTCTTCTGTAAATTACTGCACCAAAATACATATTTTTGTCTTGTAGAAAAGTCGAGGTGATCTGATCCTTACGACATAATGGGGTATTTGCATTTGGCATGACAGTCAAAACAGTCTGTCATAAAGGATCATTGAGTAGGACTTCACAGTACAAAAAAATGTAGGAGATTTATAATCTGTTAAGCCCAAAATCAGATCCTTTTGTTGAGTATTACATAAATTTAAGCATACATCATCTGAATCAAATGATCCATATTTGCAGATTTTCCCTATCTTTGAAAGAGCAACTGTTTATATACCTCTGATGTGATTTTTGCCCTATTATTCATAGTTGAGAAAGATGACGAGTGTTTAAGATATTAAAAGGCAAGCCAAACATCTTTGAAACAGATACAGGCAACAATATAGTGACTTCTCATGACGTGATGGAACCTTCCAGACTGGTTAGTGATGTCAGAAGGCTAATGATCGGCTAGAAATATGGTATACTGTACAACTGGCTTAGAATTTTTATTTACAATTCTGCTGGTAATCAAATCTATTTTCAGCACACAGGGCAGGCTAATATAGACTAATAGCGACAAACTTTTATATATATATAAATGTATATATATGTATGTATGTATGTATATCACAAATATTTGTTGATTTCTAACTTCAACACACTGACTCTTGTTCCAACGTGTAAAATAAAGCAACTTTAACCCATACAAGCAGGTAAGCAAGCTGATTTTCCTTACTTCTGTGTATTCCTTACAAGTTAGGCTTTGTCACTTTGATAATTACTAGATATTATTACCACCATAATTATCAGGATGACAAAAGATAACTTCTGAGAAGCACAGCATTGTTCAGCTGAAGTCAGAGTGATTTCCGGCTGTCATAAAGCAAAACTGGTATGCTAGCCATTGTGGCTTCCCTCTCATAGATACAAAATGTACTGAAAGGATACCAGTCTAAAACCAGTCGATCATGTTTCATTTTTCTTTCTTGTGTAGACAATGAGCATTTTGTGTAATAACTACAAATTGCCAATCAAGGAATAAGCTGTTACAAAAAGTGCAAAATGTCAGATGTTCTCAGTTCAGAAGGACAAAATGAAAAGAGGGAGAGTCATTTGATCACTTATGAGAAAGTTAATGAGAGAAAGATTCAAAGAAACATAAGATATACATTCTACAGCAGTGGTACAAAGGAATGGACACTGATAGTTACAGTCAGATGTGTGTACCCTGATTTTATTGATAAGGTGGTTTTGCACTATGATTGATGAGTAATCATCATCATCATCAATCCCTTAACCCAAGAGGTCGTTGGGGCACCACAGTTGACTTTACAACCAATTCTCTCCACCTTTCCCTGTTCTCTACTGCCCTTTGGGAATCTCCAAATCCCATGCCTGTTCACTCCTTAATGTTGTCTTCCCACCTATTTTTCTGTCTGCCTCTTCTTCTGCGCCCTCGCACTGTACCTTGCAAGACTGTTTTTGCCAGTCCATATGATCTTGAGACATGACCATACCACTTCAGTTTGCGCTTTTTTACAGTGGTCAAGAGGTCTTTATAGGATCCGATGGCTCGTTGGATCCTGCTGTGGACTTCCTCGTTGGTTACATGATCAATGTATGAGATGCCCAAGATCTTGCGGTAGCATCTCATTTCGAAGGTTTGATTCCTTCTTTTTAGATCTGATGTGAGCATCCATGTTTCACAAGCATACATTAAGATGGATATGACAATCGAGCGCATCAGCCTTATTTTGGAGCCAAAAGCAATGTTGGTATCTTTCCATATTGATCTCAACCTTTTTTTTTTTGCTGATGTTGTCTGGGCAATCCTGCAAAGTAGTTCTGGTTTGGAGCCCTCATCTGTGATACTTGATCTCAAATACTTGAAGCTTGTTACTCTGTCCAGCTTCTGTCCACTGACCTTTATTTCTGCACTGATGCCATTGGTGTTGTTTGTCATCAGTTTGCTTTTTAAGGCGCTTATCTCCATATCGTATGCTGTGGAGGTTGTGGCGAGGTGCTCAACCAAGTCAGCCAATTCTTTTTCATCTCCTGCTAAAACATCAATATCATCTGCGAAGCGAATGTTGGTGGTTGTTCTTCCTCCGATGCTGACAGTGCCCTTGTGGTCATGCAAGGCATCCTCCATGATCCTTTCCAGGAAAATGTTGAAGAGTGTAGGTGACAGTATACATCCCTGCCTGACTCCAACTGTTGTTCGATACCAATCTCCTCTGCTGCCACTGATGAGGACAGCACCGATGGCTTTGTCATAGAGGTGCTCAACAACCTGCACCAGGTTTGAGCTGATGTTGTACTTCCTCATAGCTGCCCATAAGGCCGCATGCCATACCCTATCAAAGGCCTTTTTGAAATCTATAAAGACGTGGTATAGATCCTGCTGGTGCTGAAGGTATTTCTCACAAAGGAGTCTGAGATTGAAGATTTGTTCTATGGCGCTCCTTCCTGCTCGGAAGCCTGCCTGCTCTTCAGCAATAATTTTCTCTGCTTGAGGCTTTAATCTGTTGAGAAATATTTTCAGCATGACTTTGCTCGGGTGACTGATCAAACTGATGGTTCTGTAGTTTTGGCATAGCTGTAGGTTTCCTTTCTTGGGGAGCACGATGACCAAGGATTGAGTCCATGTGGTGGGCCATTCTCCTGTCTGCCATATCTTGTTGCAGACTGTTGTTAGGATTGTGACTATCTATTCTCCTCCTGCTTGAATGAACTCTGCTGGTATGTTGTCAATGCCGGCTGACTTTCCTTTCTTTATCGACCTAACTGCAATTTCAACTTCTTCACGAAGAATGGGGTTGTCATCAATTTCATCTGCCTGAGGGCAACTTACTACTACTGGATCTCCTTGGGTCTTATGATTGTACAATTCTGAGCAGTATTCTGTCCATCACTTGAGGATCTCTTGATCTTCTGTGAGGCATTTTCCTGATTTGTCTTGGATGGTGGTAGTTTTCCCTTGTTTATGGGTTGTGAAATCTTTCACCAGTTGATATGCCATTTTGCTGTCATTTCTACTCAGACTGTCTTCGGTTTTGCAGCATTGTCTTTCTATCCAGGATTCCTTTGCCTTTATCATGCTTTTCCTGATCATGTTGTTTATCTCTCTGTATTTTCTAGCTCCTTCACGATTTCTTTTTCCCTTTTTCAGTTCTCTTCTTTTGTCGCATAGTTCAAGGACATCTGTTGTGACCCAATGTTTCTTTGTTCGACAATACTTGCCATGATCTTGCCAGCTGTGCTATTCGCAGCTGTGTTGAATGTGCGTGTTAAGGAATCTAGGTCGGTGTCTTGGCTGTCCAGGGTTATCAAAGGTGCAAAGTTACCACCTATCATTGCTTGGAAGGCTTCTGTAACTTTTGGATCTTTCAATTTTTCACAGTCAAATCTGATTCTTGGTTTGTTATGCTTTTTGATCATTTTCAGGTGGAGGCAAAATGTTGTCATTAATAAATCATGGTCACTTCCAATATCTGCTCCTGGAAAACATCGTGTTCTGGCGATATTCAGTCCTGTGCAGAATCGTTTTCTCACCAAGATGTAGTCAATCTGGTTGTGATGTTGTCCATCTGGACTGTGCCAGGTCCATCTTCTAGATGCTTTGTGAGGGCCGAATGTGTTGGCTAGCACAAGGTTGTTGTAGGCAGCAAACTCCAAGAGCCTGCGTCCTCTTTCATTTGTTTCTGCATTGCAGAATGGTCCACAGGTGCTTTACCAGTTTGTCTGTGAATCAACTCCCACCTTTGCATTCAAGTCTCCTTGTACAAACTGAATATCCTTCTTGGGTGAGTTGTCAATGACATCTTGCAGTTGGTTATAAATATTATGACCATGATTGTGTTTGTCCCCTCTTCCAATGAAGTAGAGCTTATACCCTTCATCTGTTGTTATTTCACCAAAGTTCTTCCAGCACACTTCGCAGAGACCAATAATGTTCCAGTTGTTCCTCTCCAACTTATGATTAATCATATTTATTTTAAATAATATTGACACAAGTTTTATCACACAGATTCCTCTGATCCTGAAATTGATATGTTCTTCCTCACTCCCACTGCAAGTCATCTATAAAGGTTGGTAAATGTAGCTGGTGGACAACTCATGTTATTGTGCAGGAACAAGATTGGTGTTGGAACTTATACTATTAGCTGGCTGGCTAAAAGTACTGTGTTCCATCTACTAACTTCTTCCAAAGATGGCTACACTTTACAAAGCCTTAAGATGTTACTGTTAAAGTGAAGAAAAATAGGTCCAGCAAAAAAAATGTCCAAGATGCCATCCAAAGAAAGAAATAACACAGTACATGAAAAAAGCTGAATCACGGAAGATTGCTAACTTTATCATTTATGACATTTTGAACAGTATTGTTTCATTTGTATTGCCTGAAAGACTGTATTGTAAAATACGCAGCTACTGCTAAAATTAGAGTTGTCAGAGGTTCATTTAATGTTGTGTCACATATGTATATGACTGAATGGCACATCATGTACAATGCTGGTTGTATATGGCCAGTTGAAATTTACATTATAAAACTGTTAAGATAATAAAATGCAATGCATCAACTACAAAACAACTGTTACATGCATCTATTTATTAAACATTTTTACATATTGTTCTTTGCAGAATCTTTGCCATTTTCATCTCTGTCTTCTGTTATCTTTTTTAAATAGATATCCACATTGCAGAGTGCAGTGAAGCTGATATATTTAATGGTTACTGCATTTGTATGGAAAAATACGAGCAATTTTTTCTGAGTAATACTGCACAACCTTGGGAGTGCAGAATTAATCCGAAAAAATGCATTAATATTTTCCCATACAAAAGCAGTAACCTTTTGATTATATACTCATTTTGTTCTACTTAAAGATTAATAATAAAAAGAATACTCAACAAGAAACAGAGTAACTGAATTTATGTTGTATTCCAAAATAAATACACAACTATTCATTCATCAGTACATAGTAATAATATTAATGCACACATAGCAACAAAGCACCACCCAGCAATCTCTGAACTTTGTCACACTCTCAACATTATTTTCAAAAAGAAAAATTGTCATTTTGGTCTACTTAAAATTAAATTTAGAGTCATATTGTGAATAAACACACACTGCAACAACTTTTCCAGTTGGTCTGGAATGGATGGATTTTGGGACTTTTCAGTCGACTCTACTCAATTCTGCTTGCCTGCTTGTGATGGAATGGGTTTATTAGCTGTGTCAATTCTGCATGAAGTACATATGTTTTGAGCAGGAAGGGACCCATCTTGATTCAACTAGATGAGTTTTTCTGTTTTGTCCTTGATTGTTTGGAATCATAATGTGGGAAAAATATGAATTCTTTCAATTAAAATTATCAAAAAGACACAATAGAATATCACGTTCATTTCATTTTGAGTGCAGTAAAGAGAATGTGATTGCAGTTAGAAATGTAGTCTAAATAACAGTACAATTTCACAGTGTGTAATCAAGTAAAATAACTGATGACATAGCTCATGTAATTTGGATTTGCTAAACTAAGGAAGTACATTTTAAGGAAATTCAAGATGCAAAAATGTAAGTATATATTTTGCCCTTCTTATTGCCAGCTAAAAAAAACATGTTTGTGCCTTGTCACTTGCATGATCTTTGTAGGGACCCAGCTAAGTACATGACCTGTATGGCTTCTATCACTAGCCTAAATCTGAAAGATTGTATAAAAAATGCAGCTTGTGTGTGACAGTCCATTCAGCCTGCAGAAATAAGAATTCTTCGCCGTCTTGGCTTATTTCCTCCGTGGCCTTTACTTTTCTACCAAAACCTTCAGTAGCATTTTTTTCTAATTTTGTACTTTCACTTATAATAAGGTATGTCTCTGATAGATATGTGATAGCCCTTGGCCTCAATATGCTTTTCTATGCTATTTTTATAAACCCCAGAGAGCACTGTTCATAGTCTTAACCATTCCAATTGTGAGAAGTTACAAAAATTTCTCCCAAATAACTGTTTAAATGACTAGAATGGTATTTCAATACTGTGTCTCTCACATTTGTTGTGGACATTGCGAATAGCACATTCATTTGTTTGCTTGCTATAAAGTTTCATTTGCAACTCAGCAAAGTCATATACATTGTTAACTGTAACGTCTCCACTTTAAAATAGATGAAGCAGCTTCTTTAGTTCATCCACAAACAAATCTAATAAACCAAAACCTAAAGCCTCTGC
Source organism: Megalonaias nervosa (assembly GCA_016617855.1). Taxonomy (NCBI): domain Eukaryota; kingdom Metazoa; phylum Mollusca; class Bivalvia; order Unionida; family Unionidae; genus Megalonaias; species Megalonaias nervosa. The sequence continues at coordinate 8,014 of JAECUM010013598.1, forward strand.
AACATGAGCATAAATTGTTTACTTACAAAGTAGTTCCTAATACATGATACTATTTTTAGCCACACGTCACGCAATGTTAAGCCATCCAGTATGGAAAAATATTACAAGATTCTGACAATGTAAAGTTAATGGAGAAAAAAAATGAGCATATAATAACTAACTATTATAAAACTAGACCTCCATGCTGACATAGGTAATCCCAACTTAAATGATGAAATCTAGTGAAGTATCTGAACCCATCTGGTGTCATGAAATCATTTTCACTTTAGTTTTCTTGTCGATTTTATCCAACTCAGTTCAGTTTCAGTTTTAACCTGTTGTCTCTTAGCAAGTTCCATTTACAACCGCTATTTTCAATTATTGTTTGTACCCAAAAATTTCTGTAGATAATTGTTTTATTACTTTTTCATCTAAACTCCCACTTCTTATTCAAACTTACCTTTGTCTATTATCTAATAATAAAATCTTCACTAGTTAATTTTGTTTTTAAAAAGTGGTGAGCCTTTTGAAGATTTCTAAATGTATGAAAGACCCTAAGAATACAAGACTATAAATACATTCAAACACTACAAAATACTTTACTACTGAAATGAACCCAACATATCAACATAAACTTTTACAACTGCTCAACAAAATCGTTAAGCAGAAAATATCAATAGGTATAAAATATGACATCATAGTTGGTTCAACAAGAGTGCAGTGAACAGCACATTATGTGCCTTCCCCCATGTTCCATGTTGGCACTAGTAGGGTATGGTTGACTCTGGTGATAACTGACCAATGGTAAAGATATGTGGTCTTCAAATAACTTACTGTGCAGAAACCATTACAGTAGTCCCCCTCTTATATGGCCACCCCTTCTGCACCTGGAAAGTGGCCTTATAAGATGGGTCGCCTTTCCAGAGGGGGACTAAATTTTTTTTGAGAAGTATATGTAATGTACATAGTACGAAAGCTACATACTTCAAAGCATTTAATATCTTCATTTAATATCTTTGTTTAAAAGTAACATTAATTATTAAAAGGTTCTTCTTGTTATAATAATAGACTTATTTCAACAGAATATACATTAACAGTTCTTATTCTTGGCATGAGCGTGATTGCAAAACCATTCAAAAACGTCATTTAAATCTTGGTACATACATAATTCTCTTTCCATTTGCTCCATTTTCCCACTGCTGCTGAATAACCTCCTTATCGGTTACGATGTTTATTTGAGTCTTTTCAACATAAAATTGTTTTATTTGAGTCTTTTCTGCAGAAAACTGTTCGGCAAGTTCCCCCTCCCCACCTCACTCGATGTCATCGAGTAGAATAACCGACTTTCTTCTAAAACAATACGTTTCCGTTTACATGATGACATGTTAATGTTCGGTAATGATTTATTCAGATGTTGCTAACTGTATGCAATTTAATTATGCAGACGAAACTTTTGTAGAGTGGATGAAATGTCGCCTTCGTAAAGCGATAAATGTGTTGGCACGTGATTTTTCGGTCTTTGTCTGGTACCCTGTTTTGTTCAAGGTTAATTTCTCTGTGTGTGTGCTAATGCACAAAATCTATTTTTAGCCTATGCTGACCCTGTTATGATCTTGACAATTACGTCTGGTTGTAATCATCAAAGAAAGAACTCGACAGATGTGTGAAGCCCAAAACTCTATCATAACATTGTTGAGCCCATTTCCTGTAAACGTCAGCTTTTACAGACAATGATATAATATTAATCTTAGTGTTACATGTACTTTAGTCAACACTTCTTTCAGTAACGGAAACTTGACATTGGGAGACATGTATCAACGATAGAGATAACCCGAATATTTACATCACAATATGAATTAATTATTGGTTCTAGATACATTTCAAATAAAAAGTGGCCGCTTGTGAGGGGAACAGTTTACATTTTTGTACTAATATGCTGGCCACTGGTCGCGTTAGAGGTGTGGCCGTTCTTGACGGGTACTTTTGAATACAAACTCGTCGGTGCCAAGGGTTTCTGACCATAAGAAGCGGGTGGCCGCTGGTCAGGGGGGCCATTCAAGAGGGGGACTACTGTATTCTTTTTATTAGCCTTACCATGACTGTGACCTTTAGACCCATCTCTCTATATGTTTCTTTATTACACCAAGTGCAAACCATTCACAAATTGTGGTCAAGGAACTTACCAAAAAAAACATCGAACAATTCTGTAAAACTCCAATTATTCCGTAAGCCACTATTAGCTTGACCTTTGGCTTCTTGACCGCAAAATCTATAGGGTCCATTCATAATTTTATTTGCAAGCCATAAACAAACGTTTGTCAAGGACAATGGTCTTGAACTAAAGTTATTATGTAAATACCATTTTCCATTTTCAGTCACAGTGACCTACTTTTGATGTTTTGAAACTGCCATGATCAGCATGCTTCCTTTATGTACCATTAACATGTCATCCATAAAGTTTGGTAAGTTAATATGGTGAAAAACTAGTTATTGTATGGAAATACAGATCCAAACGGATGCACAGACAATATTGTAACATAATACGCTGTCCCAAGATGTGCATATAAAACCAGATGAACAACATTACAGATTGATGATCACATTAGACTTGAAGGCAACACTTTAAACTATTATGACACAGATCGAAACAAAGTTGGAATATCACAGAGAAATAAATCAAGAAACATTCGGGCTAAAAGATCTATAAAAGCTGGATCTCTTGATCAACAGATAAATGGTAACAATTTCAAGCAAGCTAAACAAACAAGCAGATTGTATATTTCCAAATTAATGGTGCAAAAGAAATTTGAGTGAAAATCATCTTTTAACCCTGAATATTCAGTAGGTGTGCTACCTACATTAAGAGATTTAGTTTATTGTCTGGTAAACTAAAGAAAAGAGTCAAAGTGACTGATGCTCTACTGGGCAATAAGAATTTCCAGGAATTCAAGATATGACGATTTCTTCCTTCTAACTATTCTGTGTTGAAACCATCTCTGATATTCTCCAGCAATAACAAGATTTTTAAATTAGCTGATTTGGAGGCCATAATGAATGACAGATCATGCCCATTTTAATTTAGGACCAACTGGACGTTATATGAAGACTTTTGGTGAAAACTCTATGTTGATATGAGTCTCCATTTTGGAGAAGTAACAATAACAAGATTTCCAAGATGGCTGTCATGGTGGCCATATTAGATATCAGATGCCCACCATTTAGGACCAACTAGACATCATAAGAAGTCTTCTAATGAAAGAACAATGTTGATATGAGCCATCTAGGAGAAATAGCAATAATAAGATTTATCAGATGACCATTATGGTGACCATATTGGAGGTCAGATTTTTGCACCATTTTCATTTAAAACTAACTAGACAACATCATAAGTCTTTCAGTGAAAACCCCATGTTGATATGATCATTCATTCTAGAGAAGCTGTGAGAACAAGATTTTCTGGCAGTTTCAGCAGCAAAGTTTTTATTTAGGGCCAACAAGACATCAAAAGAAGTCTTTTAGTAAAATCTCCAAGTTGATACAACCATCTGTTCAAGAGGAGTAACAAATGACAAGATTCTAAAGATGGCAGCAGTGGCAGCCATACTGGAGATGCTAGTGGCACCATTTTCCTTTGGGAGCAACTGGGTGTCATAAGATGTCTCCTTGTAAATACCTTATGTCTATATGACATTTTGTTCAAAAGGAGTAGTGATTAAGATTTTCAAGATGGCTGCTGTGGTAGATATACTGGATATCACATCAATACCATTTTCATTTAGTATCAACTAGACAACATAAGAAGCCTTTAAATGAAAAGCCCATCTTGATATGACCATTCCATATAAAGGAATAGCGACAACTAAGATTTTCAGGATGGGCATTATGGTGGCCATATTAGACATTAGATTGGCACAATTTCTTCTCTATGACGAACTGGACATCATAAGATGTTTTTCTGGTTAAAACTGTATGTCATTATCACTTTCTGTTCTGAAGTAGTAGCAAGAAGGTTGCTGTGGTGGCCATATTTGGCATTAGATTAGCACTATTTTCATTTAGTACTGTCTAGTCATTATAAGAACTTTTTTCAGATTGGCAACATTTTCATTTAAGACCAAATAGACCATGGGTTGAATGTGGGTGTAAAGTTTCATGTCAATTTTCCAGGTAGTTTAAGCAGGCAGCAATAATGGAAAAAACATCCCATAAACTCTTCTTACCAGTGACTAATAGAGCTAAAAGCCCCTTTATGGGGATTCGAAAATAATATAAGACATATTTAATGCACAGGCATTGACAGAGTGGTGGTGACAGATTATAAGCTGAGTCATGACTTGGACAGACTAAGAAGACTGAATGGATGAATAGGCATGCACCCATGCACAAACGGACACAATGACACCTATATCCCACCTTTTTTTGTTCCCTGAAGCAACATACCTGCCAAGTAATCAATACACACCTCATTGATTGTCTGAATCATTTTTATGTCTCTCCATACAAGGTACAGAATAAATTAGGGTGCACTACACTATATTTCATACACATTTTCTATCATATTAATTACAAAGTACAATATCAAATTAAGAATATAGTTCAACCTGGAATGTAAAACAGATCATGATGTAAGGTATTCAAACATATTTTGTAGTGGAATGGTTAGTACAGAAACCAAGTGGTGCATCAGCAGGGTGTTGCAATAATAAATGATGGGTCCTTTGCGACAGTGTGATAATCAGATTAAATGAAGACTGGTCAGGTGAGTCCAATGAACAAGCGTTTGATTACAATTTTCCATATTCAATTATAAATAATTATAGCATTATTCCTGTGAAAACTTTGATGCATAATAATCTTGAACATTTCACAACATTTTAAGGATAAAAGCAATGCTAAACAAGTGAAATAACATCTTGGTTTCTTGGAAATTGGCAAGCATAGCTAAAAGAAAATCAAGAATAGAAAGACAATAATGTGATAAATTTTGTATGACACAAAAAATTTTGTTAACTAATAAAAAGTAATGCTTGATCAGAACTGATTAACCAATCACTGATCTTAAAATTACATGAATTCCCAACACTAGTCCTTTGTTCAAATTTTACAACAGGTTGAAGGATTGTGAAGAAACTATTCTTTGGACCCATCAGCAAGGTATCTATTTTAGATCAACTCTACTTTATCTGATGTTTGCAAAAAAGAAGCTGAGAACAGCTGATGTACCAGTTACTTATCAACATTTGCCGGTTGTTCTGACTCTAAATCTTAAAATATGTAACAGAAAGAAAGTGAAACCCTATAATTTAAGTACAATCAACAAGCAATTTATATCCCTACAATACAAAGTCAAAATTCAATAGACACAATACTGTGAATTAATTTCCAAATAATCCTAAATATCCTTTAAAAAAATCCAAATGTACACAATGTTCTGAATGAACTCCAATAGCCTTGAATGTCCTGATATAACACAATGCAGCAAACCAGAATGTATTTTAATGAGTTTACAGTCAATGACCAATTTTGTAATTCCAATGAATATTTTAAATAAATAATTCCTCTTGAATTATATGATTTCAGAAACACAACTGTAAACTCTGACCACAAATGGGTTCCCAACAGACTGAAACAGGAATAAGTTATTTATCAAATCCCTATTGATACACATTTTCACTAGATCTATATCGTAACAGGATGTGAGGTAATCCAAAGGAAAAATAGCCAGTCTTATTGCAATTAAGACTGGCCTTGATTAAATGCTGTGTAAACTTAAAATAATAATAATAATAATAATAATAATAATAGAGTGCAATTTGGAAAAATGCCCAAATAAGTTCTAACATTCTTCCATGAATTCCAAATTTGCTTCCTGCATTTGAAAAATTGTCATCATTATACTGATCAAATTAGAAAAAAATGTCATGCTTCAAAGTTTATACCCATGTATGATTGAAAATAACATAATTTTAAGAAAATTTATAGATAATTCACATAAAATCTGGACCAAAAACAAATGCAAGTAACCTATGTGTAAAAGTATGAATGTGTCAGTACATCATGCCCCCTCCCCATACATGGAAAGAGCATGGTTCAATGTATGAAGGCAAAGTTCTAAGTTGGGCAAGGCATTATTTCATCAAATTGGTTTTAGAATGCAGTCTAAAATGAGCATTGTTCTTTGTATAAAGCCTCACACAAGATCTGGCTTTAATCCATGAATCATACAAAAGTTACTGAGCAGAAATTAAATTTGTGATAGATGGTATGGGATAAGATAGGATGGACAGGATATGATACATGGACATGGATAACATCACCATGTATGCCCAATCCATTGACATGCGATGGGCATTAAATTACAAAATATCAACATCGGTACATTTACCAACTCAAAATTAATTAAATACAACATGAGATCTGTGCCTAAGTTTTGGAAAACTTAAAAAAGCATTCAACTGTTACTTTCAAATCTTCTAAGCCAACAGAGTTCCTATTCCTGACAAAATGGACCATACTGTTTACATGAAGATTCTTCTCCTGATTTATATTTGAACCAGGCTATTCATCAACATTTTCTGTCACCTTTCATACTGGCAATAATAATAAAAAAAATAATAATCTAACACTTCAAACACATGCAACTGATGGTCTCTTTCTCTTCTGACATGCTATCCAGAAGTAAAAATACTGGTGACAAACCAACAAAATGATGACTGGGAGTAAAAACGTATTGTTCCTGTACTAAATTGTGTCCATATATCATGGATGCACCAGCCAATATCATGTGATTTATGGGCAAAGTTCTAGGTCAAATGGGCCGTAAACCCATAAGTTTTGCTAGAAAACATTAAACCTCAAACATTTTGAAGATGTCTTTAATATAAAGCATTATATCAATTATATTCTGATCTATAAAAATCATTCAAAAGTTACAAAAATGAAAATTAAGAGCCAAAGATCTAAATCAAACGGGGGCAATAATTCCATAATATTGCGTCAGAAAATAGTGAAAATTGACCTATATCTTCACAATATAAAACCTCCAAGTAAGTTTTATTTAAACCCATTTAACCCTTAAATAGGTACTGAACAGAAATAAATTTGCAATGGACATGAGAGGATGGTATGTGATGCAATGGAATGGAATAGACATACTTGAATAAAACCATATGCCCACTCTACAGACATAGCAGAAGCACACAAATAAATATTCAATTAAAGAAACTTCACATATAAATCAAAATCTTACAACAGTTGATTGCAACATGACTTCACACATAAATTGGTTTGAATATGCAGGGAATATGTGTACTACATGTACATGTATCTGGTGGCAGCAGTGCAATATTGCTGCTAATATGCATATCAAACCATAACAAGTAAACAGATATAAGTTCATAATTTCATCATCTTCTCACTCTGTATGCCTCCATCAATCTCTCACTCTGTTTGTAATGACTGCACATTTTCATGGCCTAAGATTTCTACAGACCAGACTCTGTCCATCCAATGAATGGAGCCCCAAATATGACAATAAGAAGCACCTGTCTCATAATCACAGAATCATCTTCTATTACTAATTTGACTGGGAATGTGTCCTTGGTGAGCTGTAGAGATCTCTTCCAAAAAGCTGCAAAAAAGTACAAAGTTTAAGTGTAAGCTAGTATTGAAAAGGAATCTTTGTTTTCTACCTGGAGTTTTGGTCAAGGTCAAGGTCAAGGTATAATAAATATAATAAAGGTCAAGGTAGGGATGATTTCAGCCCACAGCCAGGTTTACATAAAAAGTAGTCCCTCTCTCTTCCTTAAATATGTATAACATTTTTATCCAGGACCAACTTTAACAATGGAAAGTGACCAATTAAAAGCCAATTTTTATTTCCTCTACTGTGGCACCTATTTTCATGGATTACAGAAATTACCACTAACATACCCCTATCAAGCTTACTGCCCAAAAAGACACATCTTAAATTGTGCATTTGCGCACAATATACACAATAGTAAATGAAAGTATCTACAAAACTGACTCTGCAACATTGTTTAAATGACGTGTTATATTTTCATAAGTATGACTGACCACCTCTGACATCTATTTAGCACAACATGGGTGTCAAAATCTTGGCAGAACTGCCCCCCAAAAAGGGCACTATATTTTATGCTTAATTATTTTCTTCATAAAATAGCAGTGCAAACATATTATACAATTGATAGCTATATTGCTATAGTGCATAGTGAAGATCAGTCATTTTTAAGGACTTTTAACAAAGCCATTTGTTCGTAGTGATTTTCTTTACTGATTAATCAGTGCCACAAAGTAGCAAAAATTGAACGAATCAGGAATTATTTATCTAAAGCAAAATCATTGATAAATGGCACAAGTGCGGCATTTAATAACAGCTATACACAATTCCTTATCACTTACATCAAAAGAAATCTTTATCTTTTTCATGTCTTACTTTGCATATCACAGTCTACATTTATGCCAAACCAAACACAGTACATGTAATATTTATAATATAGCCTTGATCATCCCTGACTCAATTACCTATATTTGGTTCATCTAAACCAACACCATGTCTACACTAATCAAATACACATCAATCTGTCTATCTATCATCTATCTATCCATGTAGGCAAGTATGTATTTATCTACTGTATATACTTGCTTGTAAGTCAAGTTCAACTACAAAATGCAGACCCAGATCTGCCATAACATAATGCACTGGCAGATCTGGAGTTTGTAAAGTTTGGTAGGAGCAGTCAGTAGAATAAACAATATATACACTGGTCTGCAGGCTCATTATGCTACGGCAGATGAGGACCTTTGCTGTTTGCAGTCTGACTCAACTTATAAGTGAGCATATAAAGTATCTGTCTGATGATAGATAAGAGTGTGTGTGTGTGATTTGGATTTTTTACGTAGCATTAAAAAAATTTCAGTCATACTGCTAAGATGTCTGCAGTAAGGCAGTTTATAGTGATGTCTAGCATTAGGGCATCTTGCATGTAACATCATGTCCCACCCAGTCACATTATCCTGACACCACGCCAACCAGCCCTAACGCCCTAACAGTAACCTCTTAATGCTGGGCACCAAGCGAGGCAGCTGCTAGTATCATTTTTATAAGTCTTTGGTACGACTTGGCAGGGGTTTGAACCCGTGACCTCCCGATCTGAGGACACTCTAACCACTTAGGCCACCAGAGTGGTCAATGATTGACAGATAGGTCATATACAGACTATCAATATTCCACTACCAAGTAAAATCATATCCTATAAATGCTAGTACTTTAACCTTGATGACCTTGCATCTGAATGTGTGAGCAGTTTCATAATATATAATCTATAACTGCAATTGTGATGTTTTTGCACGATCACACCAAAAATAAGTAAACATTCATCTGTACCTAAGGACATTCTCAGAGGCAAAATGATGTAATTCCTTTTCAGTGAAGTTAATATTTATAATTTTTTTAATCTTTTTGTAATTCCTTTTCAGTGAAGTTAATATTTATTCACATCTGCATTTGTTCTAGGTATCCAATGACAGATGGGAAAGGCTTGCTGGCAGCCACAAATAGGCTTCTGACAGATAAAGAAACAAATGACACCCAGGGAAAATGTAGACTCCAAATGCAAAACACAGAACAACGAACAATAAATAATAAATAAATTAAATTAAAATGTAAAGTACCAAAAATGTATTTCACAAATGGATTTTATAATAAGTTATTTTCAAGATGTTGCTAAATTTCCATGGTCTAAAACTCTTCCACATGATGATTCAGGATCAGATTCATTACAATGAGAACTTTTCATCTCTTACAAACTGTGACATTGTTCTTGTCACAGCAGACATAATACACTGAAGTGATGACATCATCACTTGTGGTTGTACAATTTTCATTCAAATCAAATGAAGTAAGAAATACAATTGCTGGCAAATACTCTACAACTATATTTTTACACTCATTGCAACTGAAGTTGCTGTTACATTAAAATACTTTTAGAAGGTCAATGTAGATATAAAGCTTTTAGTTGTCTCCCTTGAGCACTCTTGAAAATGGAAAACCATACTCCATAAATGCATTTCCATTTCCTTCTAAATGAAGCAAAATGAAAGCAAACAATGAAAAGAAACAATAAATGCAAAATCTAAATGCATTCTTCAGGCCACACTTGAATAATGATGATGTAACAGATAAAATGTAAATATCAACAGAAAGCAAATGGAATACAAATGGAATGCAGACAGGCTGGTAATATGATGTGAACAGAATGCAAATAAACTACTAATTTGTTACTCTTTTCTGGATCTTTTGGAACAGCTATTGCAAAGGTTCAGAAGTTCATACCAATACATGCTTTCACTGACTAAACCAATTAAGGATCACGCAGAAGCAGCTTTTAAGCATCTCAAGGAACTTGTGAACTGGGGAGCAGTGATGGAATTTGTGGTGACTTGAACTTAAATGTCAGGTCTTTCCAAATCATTTTATTTTCTAAACCAAGAAGCAGAATAAATATCTGCCATGATACAAAATACCATAATATATCTGAACAGTAATATTTTTATCAAATAAGTCATGTTCTAATAAATAACGTGTGTGTGATTTTAGGCACATAAAAATAATTAAACATAATCACTATGCAAACATGCTTTATGCTCTATTCAATCTCTCTTGCAATTGAGCCAAAAGTACTCACAACCCCATGCTCATTGTTTACTTGGTTTATCCGTATAATTTTTCCAGACATGTGATTATACCAATTAAAACTATTGAATCCAACACAGTCACTATTTTATTGTAACCAAGCCCCCCAACAAACCTACCCCTCCACAAACAGTAAAACTTGTCTTGAGAGACCATCCACTCTGCTTACAATGTCGTCTTTTAAAACAGGTGGTTCCTTATCACTGATCATATAACAAATTAATTCATGTGGCAAGACTTTCTCTCAAAACAGATTATAGAGATTTGCAGAAGTCTGTCAAGACAGATTTTGCTGTACAACATTTATGCAGCATTATCTTGGCATATGCCTAGCTGCCTTGCAAGTGAGATATAAGGAATCTGCTATCTGAAATTGTAGTCAAACAAAAATGTACCTTTTCAAATTATGGACTGATGTCCCTCCCAGGATAATCCTGACACCTGGACTAGACTTGGCCAGCTGAAGCACAGATAGGGACTCCTCATATGTGGTTCCTCCTATGTAGAACACTATAATTTCTTGTGGTCTGAAAAAAAAACCCACAAATACTGTAAAGATGTATACCAACACATGCAGCATTTCCCATATTTCCCAAGTCACTTCATTAACAATACACTATCCCCACCTCCTAGAGAGTAACATTACTTCTAAACCTTTAGGCTGATTTACAAAGCTTACGGGGGCCTGAGTGGCTGAGTTGTCTAAAGCGCTCACAGTTATGGATCATTGCCATCTCATTTCTGTCTGTGTGGGTTCGAGTCTCGGGTTCGGCCAATGTGGGTATGTGAGAAAGCTTGCCAATAGCTTCTCGTGGGTCGGTGGTTCTTTCTGGAGTTTTCCTGGGTTCTTCCTCCACCATTAATACTGGCCACCATGTATAGCCTATCTTGTGCTGAAAAATGGCATTAAACCCTACAACAACAATAACAAAGCTTACGCTATATCTTGAGTTTGAAAGTCTTTATGTTGTGATGCATGTTAAATGGTTTTTAAAATAAACACTTTAACAATTCTAAAAATTTCTGAAAGCATTATCACTGATAAAGTTATACAAAGGTCTCACTATCTGTAAAAAAACAAATCCATCGAATGATGTTTCTTGCTCTGCTACAGAATAATCCAAGAACCTTACAAAGTTGCTATAGCAAAAAAAATATGATCACTGTGACCTACTTAACCTACCCACTGGAAGCTACTGGCAAGCTTTCTCACATACCCACACTGGCCACTGGCTGAGCCAAGACCCAAAACCATGCAGAAAGAGGAGGTAAGAAATGAGTGATCTATATAGGAGATTGCCTTGGATCACTCAGCCATCCAGGGCCCCAGGTGAATGTAAGTATTCACTGAATTGCATTATATTTCCAGTGGTCATGAGACCACTGATAACTATCAACCTCCATCTTTAAAAGAGAGGTGCAAAAATTTTATTCTTTTTACCTATCATGCACTGGTTCAATCTGAAGCTACCAATTTTTCACTGTAGTCATGGGAAAAGTTTCCAAACTATCATTCACACAACAGTGACATTTTTCCCATTAGTTTGGAAACTTTTCCCATGACTACAGTGATCAATTGGTAGCTTCAGATTGAACCAGTGTATGATGGGTAAACAACTAGGAGACAGAGATTTATTTGTTACTGGTCTATGATACTGACTTACCAATTTACCCTGGGTAACAACAAAATATAAATAAAGTATAATGTCCCATTTAAATATACAAACCAGTGCTCATAAAATAAGCAAATAATGCAAGCAAAATATGAATATATGATTTTAAAATGTTGATCTGAAACAAAACAATCTAGTTCAGGAAGATCTAATTCTCACTCTCTCTCTCATAAAACTGACTGGTTCCTTGTAGTTCTTTAGGCTACAGATGGGTCAGTGACCAAGCTACCTCAGAATATAACAGGCATTAACATACATTTCTCCAATATTACCTAGTCTAGAGCTAGCAGTTTTCTGTCTATCTGATATTAGGAGCCAAATATGAGTCAGATGTGTATGAAATTTTGTATATTTGTAAACAAAATAATACACAATACCTACCAAAATTCAGCAAATTCTCAATGCTATTACAAATGTAAACTTCATTTTTATTATGAATGAAAACAAATTTCTCAAGCAGCTTTGCTCCAGTTTTCTTGTTCACCAATTCAGTTTAACTGACTGGTTTCTTGTATTGGTGCTGATGTACATTTCTTACTACATGTGTCTCCATATAAAATTTCTTTTCCAAATTTTATCACAAAACAAATTTGTTTTTACAGAATTCTGTCTATATAAATTGGAATGCCAAATTTTCACTAATTCATAATAAATTTGCAAAATTCAGAATGGTAGGGATCTCTGGACTGCAACCTACCTGTCTTTTAGCTGACTGGTCCCAAGGTATGGATAGGCTGCCTCCTTCAATTTCCCTTTTATCAGCTGATCCAGAATACTGTGTAACAGGGGCTTGTGCTGAGTGTAAACATTTTCCACACCCTGAAAAAAAATTGGTACTACCATATTTACCATATATTTTGGGACAGTGTAAAAGTTGGACACCCTCCAAACAGTCTAAACATTTTTTAAAATATATTGTAAGTTTTGGGACATTTTAATTCAGATCAATATATGTTCCATGATGAATCTTTGGACGCTTGTGCTGTGTGTTCTTTACATTCATAGGCTCAATTAATTTGCTTGTTCATCTAGTATGACTAGTTAATTATTCATTCCATATTATGATATTTAATCCCTAATATGGTATACTGCACAATTTATGGCATTTACCGAAAACATCTACTTGTTGGTCAAGTCTGGACTGTGTTAACACCTAACAGTTATCAGAAAAGTAGATGCGACATACTGTATACTCTCTAATGAACGCCCCTTCCCCTTTTTTAAGAACAGACAATTTAAATGATGCAGTGTAAGTGCTTTTCAATATCCATCTGCTTCAGATCCATAATTACAACAAAATGCTGCAGCAGTCTCAGTTGATCACACTGTTACAATGTATATAGCAATGTATAAATTACTGAAGTCACAGGCACACATGTTGTGCTAAACATAACACAATAGCTTGGAGGGCGAGTTCAAGGACTTACCAGTCCTACTTCAACCAGCTGCTGAGTGGGAAAATGTGTTGATCAAATAATCTAAATGTGCTTATTTTTACAATGACTGAATTCAGTGGCAGAAAGACCCCCATATGTACATGTGGTCATTATAAGAGTACATCAAAAGAACAACTTTAACTTCAATACTGTGCTCTAATAAACACACCCCATTTGAAAAATGTAATGCCTCTTGGAGCATTAATTAGGGAATATATGGTACATTACACATCTAACCACTGCACACAGTAACAAAATACTAGATATATGAAGAACAAGAATCCTTCAATGAGACTAATGATCCACTATCTGAAAAGAATTTCCAGGAATTCATGATACACCATTTCTTCTTTTTGACTGCTGAGTGTTGAAACCATCTCTGATTTTCTTGAAAGATTTTCAAATTAGCCAATATAGCAGCCTTATCAGCTGTAAGGTGGACACCATTTTCATTTAGGAAAAACCAGACACCATTAGAAGACTTTTGATATAAACCTCATGTTGATATAACCACCCATTTAGGTCAATTAGTGACCAGATTTACAATGTGCTCATTATGACAGACCATATTTAAGGTCAGATTGGCACCTTTTTCATGTGTATCTGTGTGTATGTGTGATTTGGATTTTTAATGTAGCTTTAACAATATTTCAGTCATATCTCTATGATGTCTGCAGTGTGACAGCTAATAGTCATGTCTAGCACTGGGGTATCATGCCACAGACATGAAGCATCATGTCCCACCCATACACATTTTCCTGAAACCAGGGTGACCAGTCCTAGCACTAACCTCTTAATGCTGAGCGCCAAGCAAGGCAGCTGCTAGTACCATTTCTTATGTCTTTGATATGATTCAGCTGGGGTTTGAGCATGCAACCTCCCACATCTGAGACAAATGCTCTAACTACTAGGCCACTGGAGCGGAGTGGGATAGAACTTACCATCTGTTTCTGCACGATGTTGTCCAGTTATGATGCCGTTGATTGGAACAGGGTGATAACACAATCCATAATCTTGTTAAAAAGCCCATGGGCTAATGTTGAGACCAAAGGGGAGAACTTTAAACTGATAAACTACCAGTATGTCATGGTAAGTAAAATGGAGAAATTTTCGTGACACAGGGTGGATAGGGATGTGAAAATATGTGTCAGTGAGATCGAGACCAACTGCATACTTGTTCCTTCAAACAGAGAGGTGGATTGGTCTCACCATCTCCATCTTGAATTTTGGACTTGCAATGAATTAGTTGAGGTGACTCAAGTTGATCATGAGTCTAAACTTGCAGCTTGCTGTCCGAATAAGAAGCAACCTTGAAGAAAACCCTGGGGATTGTGGTCTTTGCACAAGCTCCACTGCCTTTTTCTTGTTGGGGTTTTTGATAAGCAACCCTATTTTCTGTTGTAGCAAGGCTTGTTTCTGACAGTGTATCCATGAAGAGGGGAGAGGAGGAGAGGGAAGGGGTTGAACTAAATCCTAAGTCCCTCCAAATTGACCTAGATCACCCACCCACCCCCATCTCTGAGAGGATAGGGAGATCCATTGAGTTCAAAATATTGTTTCTTACTGCCTCTGTCCAATTGCTTCTCAGGGATCGATAGTGGTGCACATGTCATGGAGAAGATCCCCTGTCCCAAGGCCACTTAACATCCCTTCACACTGGCAGGGGCTGAGTGGTTCCAAACAACCATGTGGGTAGAGCATCAAGGTAGAGGGGCAGTTCCTGAGCTGCCTGCCTGCAAACTTCCTCTATTCTTCCTCCAAAAGCTATGGTGACCCAAACAGGATCATCTGGAAAGGGAAGGTATGATGAGGTTTAAGCAACGTGGAGTGCAGATATGTGACACATCATATCAGGTATGGTAAGCAGCCCTGGTTAATGACCCTACCAATCCTGGCCATTGCCTCCCAGGCGTGACTATTGCTGGGAAACTATGTCAAGTCTGAAAGATGCCAAGTAGGCCAAATAAAAAACATTGAAGAAGGAGCAATGACATCCCGAACCAGTTCTAACGTGGCATGGAGTAGGACATATGACAGCTGCTATATTTGTGTCAAGTTCCAGGAGACCAGTACTAAAAGGGTTTGTCACCTTAGGTCTAGCCGAATGGGGAAGGAACCAGAAGCATGGCATCTCTTCAACCTCATCAACATCTATGGATTCTTTGCATTATCGTCCTGAGTAGCAATACAGGGTGAAAGGCATTCTGAAGTAACCAACACCCTGTAAATGTTCTCAAAGGCGGCTTGAAAGCTAAACTTCAGTCTGTTCCATGGTCAGATTTGAGTATGATGTGGAGGATGGTGGATTTGTAGGAGTTTTGTTGCATTCACCATCCGTAGAGGCCCAACCTGGGTCTACTCCCAGCTTTCAAGAAGACACATCAGGTGGCTCTGTAGACTCAATTCTGTCCCTATGAAACTCTAACTCTCCCTTGTGGACAAGCAGTGAATATAACATACATAAGTACTGCACTGCCAAGACTGCTGGCTGGTGTGCCTGGTGAATGGTCAGCCAGAAAGCTGGTAGTATAAAAAGTGATCTAGCCATCACCAGTACCAGCTGCTCTAACGGCCTTGCTGAACGAACAGAATTCTCGCTGAAATCTCCACCATAGTAAGGGCATGCCACCGATGAGATGGGTAGATTAACAGATCCGTTAATAAGATCTTCATAAATAATAGTTGGCTGGACTGATTCAATGACAGGGTCTCCATGTTGAACAGCCTGATAGCCAGTGATGGCTGTATGATCCTCGACAGTGTGGTTTTATAATGCATTGTATTGAATGGACAACCCCATGCATCCTGACTATTAGGCCCTAAGACCAAGCTTGGACATATGGGGGGTACTTATGCCCATTGGGCTACCTAAAATTGGGGAACATTCCCCTAATGAGTGGGAAATGCAAGCGATGAACAAGTTGGCTGGACAGTCTTCCCAAAAGATCTCCCAAGCTGGAAGCTCAGTGATGGCTGGATGGTCAGTAACAGTCAGATAACAGTGTGGTGGTATAATGAGGTTGATCCAATGGATCCATTACAAACCCCATGTGCCCTGACTTATGCCCAATGGGCTGCCTAAAATTGGGAAACATGCCCTGATGAATAGGTATCAATAACGACGAACTGTAGGTCCTTCCTTGACTTATTCTGTCTTTCCTTCCCTTTGATGCCAAATGGACTATTGCTTTGAATGTGCATTTCATGCATTTAATAAACAGACCACTCCAGTGTCCCAGTGGTTAAAGCGTCCACCTCAGATGTGGGAGGTCATGGGTTCGATCCCCTGCGGAGTCATACCAAAGACTTACAAAAACGGTACTAACAGCTGCCTTGCTTGGCGCTCAGCATTAAGAGGTTAGTGTTAGGACTGGTCAGCCTGGTGTCAGGATAATGTGACTGGGTGGGACATCATGCTACATGTCTGTAGCCCCAGTGCTAGACATCACTATAAACTGCCACTCTGCAGACATCGTAGTGATATGACTGAAAAATTGTTAAAGCTACGTTAAAAATACAAATCACACACACACACACATATTAATAAACACATCTCCTGAAATGACACAAGAAGAGAAAACAAAGCATAGATTAGCATGTGACTAACTAGCTAATATGATAGCAAAGACTTCCTCTGATTATGTATTACAGGTGATGCATGTCACAGATGATGTATACTTAGTATAAACAAAACAAGAGTCATGGTAGACTTCCATACTCTGAAGTTACAGATATAGCATTTAGATGACATTCTTCTGAAATGACATAGGAAGAGAAAGCAAAGCATAAATTAGTCATTTATCAAGTTACTAACTCACTAATGAAAATATATTCCCTGTTACTAACAAAGGAATTAGAAAAGTCAGAGTCGCATTTGAAACTTGTAGACTGTGCTTTGAATTTATGCATTTGAAGTATTTAGTTTACCTTTCTACTGAAACTACACAAGGGAAAAACAAAGCATAAATTAGCAATGCAGCATGTTAATAACTCGCTTAAACCAACTTCATTATAAATAGAGCATGCAAAAAAGTCAAAGTTGAGCTAACTTGCATTGTCCTTGCAGAATGATAAATCCACACAACCGATCCAAAAAGAATGTTGGATGATTCAATTATAATACATAAATGGCTTGAATTATTGGAGAATAAACTGTACAATGTGATCAGTACAACAGCGAAGCTATAAACTGGTGACACCTAGCAGTTCCAAGGGGAGGTAATGGGAAAGAGTTATTGGATTTTGTCCATTTAACATAGGAAAAGACGATTTTCATCTTTTACTAGTGCTGGGTTTGCGAAGTAGCAGGCTAATATTCCTAATATCATGTGATTAGGGAACATATTTAAAGGAGAAAATGTACTTTTAGTGTCTGCATTGGAATGTGGCAATGTTAATAAAATTCTCCTAGTCCACAAACAAATAACTGTTTCCTGCTTGTGGGCAGATTCAAATTGCAGACTGCCTGCCAGAAATACTTTAGACTGATGTTATCTGGTCAAATTCCTGTTTCCATCCATTTTTGTGTTATATTTCAGTTGTTTGGATTCATGGCAATCCTCCAAGTACTTTAGGGGGAGAAGCAATCACTTTGATAGACCACAGAACAAAGACAATGGACATCCCCTACAGATCCCATAAACTCTTCTGGTCTATCACCAGTACAACTAAAAGAAGTAATTGGTGAATATTTAACATCTACATATGATAATCATAATATCAGGGTTGCATCAAGAATTTAGTAAATTTCAGCACTGTCCCTCCTTAGTTAAAAAAGTTGGAAGCTCTCAACAGAGCATAAAAAAATAACCAAAATAAAAGTACATCAAGATTTTGTTATAATGTATCATTTGTTTAACTGGTGTTAAAATATGAAAATAAAATCCATATTCTCTCTTGAGTTCATGTTTTAAATTATTTTTTGTTTTTTCTACCCTAGCCATTAAAAACATGTAATCAAGCTGCATTTTCTATGGTAGAGTCAATCACTCATATGTCACTCATAAGTCCATCCTTAAGTTGTGAAACAGCACTGAATATATGAACTTTGCTATCACATGAAAGTACAATTGAAATGAAGAATCTCCAACAACACATCCAGTAAAGACTTGTTCTTTGAAAGTAAAACATGGAATTGTGAGTCAATATACAGCTGAACATCAAGTACGATGACCCAGCACTACTATCATTAGTGTCTACATGAATAATTCAAATTCAACAACAGAACAAAATGAGAGAGATTAAGATCTGCTGGTGCATTACATGATCATAATCCAATAATATAATGGTGGCGCTCACCAGTTATTATGTACTTTTGAGAGAGTGATGTATGTAAGGTGAAGTTGTTTGCATTTAAAACATGCACAGTGGTGAGAATGTTGGCATACCTCTATGCTACTTTCATGTAATGTGGCTGACATTTCTTTGGATACTGTACTTTTGGAAATTGTAAATGATCTTAGCACACTGCTAACTAAAATGACTGCCCCCTTGTGCTCCAAAACTCAACCTGAATTTGTCTAAAGTGCACTATCCTTGGCAGCTATTAAAATAGGGAAAATGAATTTTGCCAGACTAGACAATACCAGCTTCTGAAAGTGCAATGAATGAATTACCAAATATATAAAATGTAAAAAAAGTTATCGGCTCTTTTTTTACAATTTACCTCTGAAGTTCAGGAAGTGAAAATGACCAAGTGGAGCTAGCACTTTTTGAAAGGTGCACATCTGGAGTAAGGCCAAGCTGTATACTCTATAACCCATATTACACCCATCAATCATACACCAAAATAAAGGGATTTAAAGGCTCTTTGAACAATACCTAAGATATACAAAGTCTTTTTTAAACAGCCAGTATAACTAGTGAGGAAACCCGGGGAAATTCTTTTTCTTTAAAATTCTAACCCTATGCTAAATACGAAACTGTAGAGCACCACCAATATTAAACAAACTAACCTAATATGCAAAGATGCTCACAGGATTTTAACATAAGGGAGGACTTCCCATCTTGTCACAAAAATAATGGGGGAATAGAACAAAAATGAGGGGGAGGAGGATATGGACATAGTCAATATTTACATAACACTTAAATATCTGTCTCCCTTTCTTCCTGCTCCACTCTATAAGACCACTATTGAAATTAAAATCTTTAAAAGGTGTTGTCTTTAGTTGTTTTAGCATTAATCTGTTGATTTTGCTTTCAGTTTAATCTATTTCTTATCTGTGTATGAAAACTGTTCTGTACTAAAAACCCCTTTCACGGTCTGCTGTCTAAAGCAGCATATACATGGTTAGCTTAGCCAGCTGGAACAAGTTTGAAAACTTCCTATGGTTGTTATGTACAATA
Source organism: Megalonaias nervosa (assembly GCA_016617855.1). Taxonomy (NCBI): domain Eukaryota; kingdom Metazoa; phylum Mollusca; class Bivalvia; order Unionida; family Unionidae; genus Megalonaias; species Megalonaias nervosa. Next base: position 28,161 of record JAECUM010013598.1, read on the forward strand.
TTCCACAGCTGAAAGGTCTTGACTTTTGGATATTTCTGTTCTAATATAAGTTTTTTCACAAACAAAAGCCGTGCCAAAGTTTAACTTTCTTGAATTAACACTCTAGAGACTCTGCCCATTTTACTGTTCTATAATGCTCTGTTCAGATTTTAAGTGATTTATTGCCCTAGTCTACTTGTTCAAACAGAGGTATTTTCAACAAATAAATATCTTTACTTCTTAACTTCATTTTTAGATTCTTATTCACTAGATTTATCATAACTTTTATGCTCGCCTATATGGTTTTGTAGCACACAATCCTGGAGTGCTAACCTGCGACAAGAAAAGAAACGAAAATTGCACTCAACTTTTAAATTGTCTGTATTTTAATTTGGCTTGTTTGTCGGCCATTTCAACATTTAATTTCAAAATACCGCTGAATGAGGGGTTGACCAGCTTGCCGTTTCTTTTTGTCCATCAAGCATGTATATCAGACTGGAATTTAACACCATTTTGGGGTTCTAAATCACTGACTGGAATCTATGTCAACACTTTCCCAGCTTCAATGATCTGATATGCTTCTTAACATTCAAAATAAATTGCCTTCTAAAGATGAACCATGCTGGGAATCAGCCATCTGGGATCGTCTAGATAGCCCATATTATAAACACACATTTGTAAAACTTCCTTGATGCAAGGTTCAAACTATGACAGAATGTTTGTTACAGGGCCCAATGTGTCAATCAAATTTAGTTTAACAACTATCTGTGTCAAGCCAAAGAAACCAGATGTGTAAACAGTCAGGAAAACATACATGTTGCGACAAGTGCTATAAAATTTTTACTAGCCTGACTTACATTGCCACAGGCACTAAAAGGGTGAACAGCTGAATAAAATTGTATATAGTGCAGAATACATTTTCATATGCACATCTTTGAACTAGTTTGCAGGAGATATTGCAAATCACTGCTTTCCAAGTGTGCAAATTTATACTTTTGTGTGAATCATGCAATTGCACACCCTGGGAGCATCTCTGGATATGAATATGGGGTTGGAGGGAGTAGATGTCTTACTGCCTTAACAATCAGTTTTGTGAACTCAGTTCTGATAGTGCTCACAGAAAAACTAGTGGTGAAATTTCCATTCTCACATAGCTGAGAGATCATGTTGACACTGTTACACAGCTTGGATTTTAACTGCTTTTTTCATACTATATTTACTTTGATGCCTTTTTACCCCATGTCTATATGACTTTCCATTTAGAAGGAGTAGTGATAAGATTCCAAGATGGCTGCCACGGGGTCAGTATTGGGTCTGCACCATTTTTATATAGGAACAACTAGACATCACACATACCTTTTGATGAAAACATTATGTTGATATTACCATCCTCAACAGGTTTAGCATCAGCTGACCCCAAAGAGTGCTTACTCAATTTAAGATGGATAGATGGATAAACTGTTTCTTATGAAGCAGCTGACCTTTCCTTGATAATGAGTCAGCCACGACATTCAGCCTGCCTGGAATGTGCCAGACTCATATGTTGATAAGATACTGGACACATCAAAGAAGGTACTTCCATACTAAAGCACAAAGGTCTTGTAATTCTGTCAGAAACTCCCAAATGAAGAGGACGTTCACTATGATCAAACTGTCAGATATTATCAAAACCATCTTCCTTTGAATATGTTCCACCCAAGTGTGGGAGATGTTGAGAATGGCCTTCATTTCCAGAATGATGTAAAGAGCCTTCTCTTACAGTGTCCACATCTGGCTGACTGTCACAAATTCTGAGAGCAAGTGTGCCCCCAACCCAACAAACTGGCATCTGTACAAATTGTGATTTCCAGTTGTGGGGCTTCTAATGGTATTCCCAAAGCTAGCCACTCCCAATCTGGCCACTGAAGCTGTAAGTCTTTGATTTTGGTTGAGATGGTAACTGGATGTCATTGTGCCAGATGGGTCATCTGCAGAAGGTGCATGTAAAGGCAGATGAGATATAAAAGATCTGCAGCCACATTCAACATGCCAAGAAGAATGGGACGATATTGTATTCCACATGTCAATCAGGAAAGGGAGTTCCTGAACTAAAACTTCTGGAAAAAAAACTTTAACCAAAGCAGTCTGCAGACATGCACACACTTACAAATCCAGACACCCACACAAGAACAAAAGAAATGTTATGATGCCACCATATTGGAGGCATAAAATCAAACCAATAAAATCAATGGTGATGTGCAATGTTGTCATTCATTTCTTTTTTGTATCTCCAGCTTTGTTGCTAAATCTATCCAAAAAAGCTCTGATTAAATTCACAAGTTTCCATATGAAAGATAATTCTTTGCAAACAAATAAATATGAATTTAGCTTTGTATGACTAAGTCAATGAGATAAAAATGAAATACCCTAAGTCATATCTAAACTTTAACTACCTTAAGTCCTTTGAATAACTTCTTTGTAAATGCTACTGGGTCCTGGCTGCCAAAAAGATCACTCCCTCTTGCCTTCCGTCCACCAAATTCTAAAATGGCTGACACCATCTGAAACCAGCAGGGAAATAGATTATAACAAAGAGGGGCAATAACTCCTGAGAAAACCTCCTGATGTGTCTTGTTCATGTTCATCACAACTAGGAAAGTTCAGCAGTGTTAAAAGTTTGTGATCCCCACAACTGCATTAAGATTTTTTTTTTTAATTTAATACCATGCAATAAAGGTTACAGTGCTATCATTTTTAGACCTCCAATACACAAAAAAATGGATGAAACTATGCATACACGCAATAATATGTATGCATGGAAAGGTAAGTTTTCATGAATCATAGGTTTTCTTACAAAAAAGCATGTGGATAATTAAAGATATCTTCTTAAATTCTGATCTGACCTGATCAATCAAATTTCAAGTGAAATGAATGGTCAAATTGTAAGTCAAATGAATGGTCATAATGCCATACAAAAAAATTTAAGACTGAAGCATAACAAGATGACCAGGTCTCATGTATAAACTCAACCATAGCCTCATATATGAAACAATTTAATTAAATTATATGACTAAAATATGAAAAAGTGTCTGTGCAGTTTGCAGTTGGTCTCAATTTATACATGATTATACAAGTGTGTGAACTGAAACATTTTTAGGACGGACCAAGTAACAGTTTGACAGACATGTGACAATTAAATAGGGGTTCAACTGAACATTTTTTCACCTGTGAACTATGCAATAACCTGTACATGAGTTTCAAGTTTTTACACAAAATCTTTTAAACAGTATTCAGATTGACAACAATGATTGTGTAACCAACATTAAAAACAAATATATAGGAGGCCACGGCTACAATGCACTTCATTATAATAATAATAATAATAATAATAATAATAATAATGAGGACTTTGTATAGCGCCTAATCTTCAGAAGCTTTAAGCGCTTTACAACATCTGACAACACTTAAAAAACATATATAATGATATGATTACAAATATAAAAACAAACACCACGAAATTAGAAAACAGAAAACATGTAAATATTTAAGGTAAGGAAACATTATTAAGTCTTTAAGTCTGTTCTTGCAGTTGAAATAGGTGAGTTTTAAGAGCGCTCTTGAATGCTATTACTGTGTCTTTGTGTCTAAGTTCAGTGGGCAATTCATTCCACGTTGCTGGGCCCTGGTATGCAAAAGAACGTTGTCCATGTGATTTCATTTTCATAGTGGGAATAATGAGAATACGAGTGTCAGAAGAGGAGCGTAAGTATCTTGCTGGTGTGTACACATGGGTGAGGTCAGATAGGTATGTTGGACTGGAGCCTGTCAGTGAAACGTAGCACAGAGAACAAATTTTTGTGTTTAATTCTGGATCGAATGGATAGCCAGTGTAGGGTACAGAGCAGGGGGGAGGTGTGCTCTGATCGTGGTACTCTAAGGATGATCCGAGAAGCTGTGTTTTGAACTTTTTGAAGTTTCTGGAGTAGATATTGAGACGAACCAGACAAAATTGAGTTACAATAGTCCAGTCTTGAAAGTACTAAGGAACACACAAGTGTTTTAGTGGCATCAACTGAAAGATACTTGTGAATGGAGCTGATGCGTCTCAGCTCAAGATATGCAGCCTTGCATATGTTCATGACATGTTGGTGCAATGAGAGAGTACTGTCGAGAGTAATACCTAGGTTTCGTACTGACTGTGTGAATTTAATGTTGGTGTTGCTGATATATATTGTCTGAGGTAAAGGATGTGAATGAGAAAGTCTTTGTGTTGTAATCAGAATGGCTTCAGTTTTATCATCATTCATCTGCAGCTTGTTACATGTCATCCATGATTTCACATCGGAAATGCACCTCTCTACACCTTGGATGGTAGCTTCAACTTCAGTTGGGTGGCTAGATTTGTATATTTGGGTGTCATCAGCATACAACTGGTGAGACACTGGATGATGATCTATGACACTTGAGAGTGGCTGAGTGTATAAAATGAAGAGAACAGGTCCAAGAACAGACCCCTGTGGAACACCACAACATAGATCAACTGGGCTGAGTGTTTTCCAGTTGTGGACACAATTTGTGTCCTGTTGACCAAGTAGGACTTGAACCATAGTAAGGCTGTATCGTGAATGCCAAATACATGCTGGAGACAGTGAAGTAATATATCATGGTCTATAGTGTCAAATGCTGCAGACAAGTCAAGGAGAGTGAGGACTGTAATCTTTCCGCTATCCAAAGCAGAGAGAAGGTCATTGACTACTTTCAGAAGAGTAGTTTCAGTACTGTGGCAAGGGCGATATGCAGACTGTACATTGCTAAAAAGACTGTTTGAATTCAGATAAGATACAAGTTGGGATAGGACAACTTTTTCTAAGATTTTTGACATGAATGGGAGATTACAAACTGGGCGGTAGTTCTTTAAATCGTTATGGTCGAGTGTTGGTTTCTTCAGCAGAGGCTTTACAATGGCAGTTTTGAAAAATGATGGAAATTACCCGGATGAGAGAGAGGTATTAATAACATCAGTTAGTGAAGGCAATATTAGATCTAAGCACTCAAGCAGCAGTGATGTCGGAATCGGATCAAGTTCACATGACTTTGGTGCACTCTTCATCATGATTGTATGTACTAAATCCATAGAGACAGGTTCAAATGCTGCTAATGGTTGCCACTGAAATTCTGTATCACAACTGTATGGTGACGACAAGTCAATTGAAATTGTGAATATAATCATGAATTATAACATGAATTTTAATATAAAATCGTCACGTAACTGCTCCTTATTTTTTGTCTAAGGTGTTCATAATTACCTGACACTACTCAAAACAGATAAAATGAATTCAGCTGAGTTTCAGAAACAAAGCTTACAGACTTTAATGTTTTTAAACAGTAATTATTCATTTTCATCAGGCATGGAGCTATCTTAATTCTGATTGTTATATGAATTGGCAAGTCATAAAATTATACAACATGTTGGGCAGGTAGTTTGTATGTATCCCAATACACCATTGGATTTCAACCCTTTTCATTATACTTCATATCAATACACAATGCAGTCAGCAGTTATGGAACCCAACTACAATATTATAGCAGGATCCCTCTGAACTTATGTCTCGTCGTTTCTTACATTATGCAGAATGAATAAATAACAAAACTTGTGGGGGCTTAAATTAATGTTAATAATTAATCTAAGACATTATTTTGTACTTACTGTTCTATGTTTGTCACTGATTCCTTTCCTTTTCAGTGTGTCTACAAGCCCAGATAAATCATTGTTACTGTGACTCTCATAACGCAGTGCATACAGCATCACCAGTCTCAACATGTCAAGTTGTGTTACTTTGTCATTAGACAGAAGAGACTTAATTTTCTGCATATTAAAGATAAAATAAGAAATAATAAATACATATGTCAAGAAATAATTGTTTTTATGAAGTACAATATCATCAAGCTAGCAATTTGATTTCATGGATATTAAATCTAATAACTCATGTCATAATGTCATGTGACATTATATAAGACAAGAAATAATGTCCAGTACAGTTTAACATGCTCATTTCACTAGACTATTTTGGGGTTTATAAGCTAATAAGTTATTTTCATTTATGCTAACAGAACCTTAAATTTGTTCTTATTTTGTATAAAAATGATAAACCTCATTGAATAATTTCATCATTAGTTTACCAATTATTTAAAAACATAGATATTAGGGCTGTTCCATTAAAACATACATGTGGCCCAGGGAAGGCACTTTTAAAGTTGGGTACTCACCAATAGATGCAGTTTAGAATTTTCTTATCATTAAATATGAACTCTGTGAAAATGAACTATCCTGGGATATATTTTTTAAAAACTGCTTCCCTGGGTACCATGTATGTTTAAATGGAACAACTGTTATTCAATCTGGTTCATAAATTTCATACAAAATGACCATTTATGTTATATTTAATCACTACTGATCATGTGGGTGAAAGGAAGCATGGCCAGACCATACTTTTGCAAACATTGATCTTCAAGTCCAGATTTAATGGCATTTCACTGAATTTAATTTATGTCAGATTTATATTACCTTTAGAAGACTAGAAGAATATACAACTCCATGCCCCATCAGCATGTTACACAGACCTTCACCTTTGACCATATTTTGGCACATCATTCACTTTCATGTTCCTAAGGTATTTTATAGAGGTGCCAGGATTGACAACAACCTCATAATGAAAACATGAGATGAACCCATTTCAAATAATTAAAACATAAAGCTGAAGTCTGATGGATAACTGACTACACACACAAGATTACATTGTGATTGCCATGAAAAATCAGAAAATTTGTCCCTTGCTATAATTGTAACACAAAAAGATAAAAGTTTTACTACGTAATAGTTGACATAGGATTCTAAGCAAGTAACATACAAATTTTCTTGCAACTGCAAAATTATTATCTTGCAGAAATCTGCTAAACAAAGAATTTTTCCATTCTTAATAATTTCAGGAGAGGCTAACAAATTTTTAAATATGATGGCATTGTTACCTGGAGTGAAGCAGAGTGGTCATCTTGACATGCCAGTTCTTGCTCAGCCTCAGAAACTTCCAGAAGATTTTGTTTTCCAACCAATCGTGACAGCTCACCCACTACTGTTACATGCTTTGACACTGTTCCTGACATTTTTTTGAACTGTGGGTAATTCTCAATAAAAGCCTACAAAATGTAAAAAGATAATGTTCCTCAAGGTGAAACAGTTTTTATCTTTTATGTTTGTTACATGTGTTATTGTGATTAACTGAATTTAACAATATAAGACATGATAAAATCAGAGGCTACCTAAAATACAACTTTACCAATAACATAATGACCATTAAAACTGCAATATGCTGGGATTATTTAAATCCTAATTATCTGAATTTTGAGATTATCTTAACTGATAATGGACTCCAACTCTTGTAGAACTAATCATATATCAGTGTCCATGCACTTCAACATATTCCATGAATTTAGCAGACTCACCAAAAAATATAAATTTTCTGATGCTGCCATTAAAGCAATAAAATGAATTTTAGATGCCTTTCCAAATTTTCTCAAATAAATGCTAATGAAGTTTGTGTTATTTAAAACATAACACAAACCATGTCATGAGACTGAAAGATCAACTTCTCTTCGAGTCACATATATTTTCTCACCTACTGGTGTTTCTAAATCTGTACATTATCTTGTTAATCATTACCAAAAATAAATATTATGTTATATTCTGTATAATCAAATCAACCTGTGACCACTGCACTGCTCAAGTACACTGCTAATTAGCACTTTGCAATCTGTTTTCTATTTTGCTCACTTGACCTATAAGCGTCAGGTGCATTGCAAAAGGCTCCACTCACCATCATTTACTTGGGCTGGGGCTTTCAACAGTGTTGTTGTTATTGTTGTTGTAGGGTTTAACTCTATTTTCAGCACAAGATAGGCTATACATGGCTGCCAGTATTAATGGTGGAGGAAGAACCTGGAAAAAACCCCGAAAGAACCACCAACCCACAAGAAGCTACTGGCAAGCTTTCTCACATACCCACAATGGCCAAACCCAAGATTCGAACCCACACAGACATAGGCGAGATGGCAGTGATACATAACAGTGAGTGCTTTAGACCACTCCGCCACTTGGGGCCCCCTTTTCAACAGTGAAACTTGTGCTAGGAAACCAAACATAGGAGAACTGGCATTCAGGAGTAATAACTCCTCTAGAAGAAATGAAATGCTGGAACATCAGCCCATTTGAGATATCAAAAAAGAAAGAAGCTTGATAAATCTGGTTGAAATTCAACATTCCTTGGAAAAAAAAATGCTGCAGCAAACCTGGCAATCTGGGGCCATCACTCCTGTAAATGATGCTGTGGAATGCTGGTTGTGTATATCATTCAAGAATACATCAACATAATGCAGCAGGCCAAATATGGTTGAAATCCAACAAACCTTGGAAAAGTAACAATGCAGAACTCTGGGTCAGGATGGACAATCAAGGGACATAACTCTTGTTGATGATTTCCTGGAACCCTGGAAACTGAATGCAATCATGATGTGATCAAGTTAAATATGACTGTCAACACTGGTTGAAAACCAATAAACCCTGGTAAAGCTATACCATGAAAACCAAAGATAGAGAACAGGCAATAAGGGAATAAAACTCCTGTAAATGGTGTAATAAAATCCACTTATTCAAGGTCACATCGATACAAGCTGCATACAAAATTTGGTTGAAATCCAACAACCCTTGCTGCATTAACAAAGTGATGAGAATGGGCTATCAGGGGCCATAACTCTTGCAAAAATGCTGTCTTGGGATGCAAGAAATCCAACTCAATTAAGGTCTCAAAAGTTTAAAGCTGCATGACAAATTTGGCTAAAATCCAACAATCCCTGATAAAACTGAGTTGTGAAAATGAAAGTTAGGCAGTCAGAGTCCACAACTCATACCTCCCCTAAATGATCACACGGAAGGCTAAAATCAAACTCTTAAAACAATTTAAACATAGACAAACATGATAACATGGGTCCAAAACTGATCATGCCTAAACATTCTGATACCACTGTTACGTATCGGCTCGTTCAAAGTAACACAAAGAAAGAGTGACTACAACAAGCTTTGTAAATTTTTAACAAAAATAATTTATTTCCCTAGAAAACACGGTGAAAAGATAAATATATGAAGCAAGACTTATGATTTATGAAGAAGATCCAAAAATATGTTCTAAATTTGTGAAAACACATAAGTCCTGTGAACAAACAGTTCTAAATTGATAGTCTGATCCAAGATGGTGGATGATGACGTCAGACGAAGGCTAACACAGAATGTCCAGAATTTTCACTGTAAAGCACAATTTGTATTGTTCTGTTCCAATTTAGAAGTAATTTCATCAAATGTCTTTGTCCAAAGCCAGTAGTGTTGTTCTCCAGGGAAAATAATTATTTAGAAAGTAGATAAAGTACAACTACCACCACTAACAATACACATGTTGATTTACATACGTACGAACGAACAACTCTTTCCCGCACAGGAATACCTTTTCCTTAAAGTATTAGAAACTCTACAAGATGTTATGATGTGACTCTCAGCTATGTCTGACTACGACTATGACTGACTTTCTTACAGATAACTAAGCATATAGAAGAAACAAATACGTTGTTTCATGTACACACGCACGAAGGACACGTGTGATTTCGAAATCACTCTGGGTATTACAAAAGCGTAAACAAGTAATAACGTGGTCACAGCCAATCATTTACATAGCTCTTTCTCACTGTTTACTTGATACGAAAAACCGTCATGCAAAAATCGTGCCTACACAAGTCACATTTACGTTTTAAATAAATATGATGTTTCTAACAAACTATTAGACCTTGCTAACATAATCATCACCATAATAATAATAACATTTAGTGGTATAAAAATAAAATAAAAATGAAACAAAGAATTAGAAGAATTTAAATTTTAACACATATATAATTTGACTACAGGGTCGTAACACCACCAAGTTAGTCCGTCTTAGTAATTCTTTTCTTTAATTTTTTATAAATTTGTTTTAACTTTCAATATCTACTAAAACAACCAATCACCCTGCCATCATCACTTCTGTTTGAAAACTAGGCTAGTATAACTCTGAGCAGGAGTAGTAAATATAGGTTACTTGATGTCATGGGTCACTTTGGATAATAAAGACTGAAAGACATTAATGTCAAATGTAAGGATTAAAATGTAAATTAGTTCAAATGTTTCCTACTTGCCAAAAATATATAACAATGGCATACTTTTTGTTCCTAATGACCCAGTTTCTGTGCTGCAATGTACAGTCTGACCAACATAGAAAGTCTTATGACTGTAAAACTGAAAGATGAAAGATGCAGATTAATATAAATTTCAGTGATGACGTCAATAAAGTGTATTAAAACAGAATTAGAATACACTGACCTCCTTTTTTGAAGGTAGCACTGTATTGCAGAAATGTATCAATATTTAAAGTATAACAAGTGTTGGAGAAACACTATTAGAAGACACAAGCTGAAAATGTACTTTAAGTGACAAAGGTCACAGTGACCTACTTTCTGGGATGGCAAGGCATCTCATGCTCAGTATACAAACACAAATACTGGCCCTTACTGGGACTTCTCAAGGTGCTAATTTTGTCATCCTGTACCAGAATTGGACCAATATCATGGCTTACCATCCCTGCAATACACGCACAAAACTAACCTTCATATCGGATATTGATTCCACTTTTGCATGACTTTGGGATTTACTCTGAAAGTCCTCCATGAGTTCCTTTATGTTTGTTCCAATTTCTCCAAAATTCAAATACATATTCTGCAATGAAAGAAAGTCAGAAATGATGGACGTAAGCTACTTCATATCATTCATTACTAACATCCAGGTATCTGAAAAGAAAATGGAAATTCCTCACATGATTAATAAGCATGGCATAAATAACTGCATTTTGAAATAATGTGACTCAACTTTCATGACATATGCAAGCATAGCCCCTGATGACTGTTTGCTGTACTAGTTTCAAAATTTACTGGTCTTCATAAGACATAAATATACAAGTATGTTGCAAAGCCTGTGGTAACTGTATGCTACACTAGCTTTAAGCTTCACTGGTTTTCATGAAATAAATATTCAGGTATGTTGAAAGTGCACAGCAAGTAAAATAATCTCCATCCCACATTCACATCTCTAAATTAACCCAACAGTCATGTATGGAAACACCATATATGACATGTAATGCCAGGAAAATGGGGTTAATACTAAAAAAATTCTGAATGCCAGAAAACCAGCTTTTCATTGAAAATGCCAGATAAATATTAACATGAGTTAATATCTTTGGTTTAAATGATAAATACTTCATTTTCAATGAAAATATGGTGCAAAGATAGTGAATATTTGGTAAAACATTTTTATGTAACTATGATTACACTCCTTAGGTTTTCTCATAAAAAGGTCACCACTAATACATTTTCTTGGTGTGATTGGGCTACACAAACACTAATGTCAGAAAACTAAACTGACACTGGTATTTTCTGCAATGCAGTAGCACTGAGTGTAAGCTCTCTCATCTAAACATTTGTTAGTCTATCCAATATACAGAGTTAATCAGCCCAGTATGGCAACATTTTAAAGCAACACTGGGGAAAACAATTCAGGTGCAGAGAAAACTGGAAAAACATAATGCAAATGGAAATCAAAATCCTTTTTCAAAGTACTAGAAAGTTCAAATAATTAAAACTTCAGTACCATGAGTACCATGAATGGTATAATACACGGTCACCCTGTGTTCATTATTCCTCTGTGTAGGCATTAGTAGGGTATGGTTGACTTTCTTGATTATTAACCAATGGGTCACAATGGCCTTGATTTTGGTATGTTGTTCAGCACTAAATTTACTATGCAGAAACCATTATTTTCTTAATAAATATAACACGACTGTGACCTCTAAACTTATCTTAATGGACATACAATGACTGTGACCTCTAAACTTGTCTTAACAGATATACCATGACTGTGACCTCTAAACTTATCTTAATAGATATACCATGACTGTGACCTCTAAACTTATCTTAATGGACATACAATGACTATGACCTCTAAACTTTTCTTAATAGATATACCATGACTGTGACCTCTAAACTTGTCTTAATAGACATAACATGACTATGACCTCTAAACTTATCTTAATGGACATATCATGACTATGACCTCTAAACTTGTCTTAATAGATATACCATGACTGTGACCTCTAAACTTATCTTAATAGATATACCATGACTGTGACCTCTAAACTTATCTTAATGGACATAACATGACTATGACCTCTAAACTTATCTTAATAGATATACCATGACTATGACCTCTAAACTTATCTTAATGGACATACCATGATTGTGACCTCTAAACCTGTCTTAACAGACATACCATGATTGTGATATCTGAACTTATCTTAACTGACATACCATGACTGTGATATCTAAACTTATCTTAACTGACATACCATGACTGTGAATAGGAACTATTTTTAAAAAAAGAAACCTTTGTTGTCTTCTGCTATGCCTGATGTAGTTATTCGAAAATAAAACAACAACAAACAAATATATAACAAAACAACATGGTAACTTAAGGTCTCTCCATTTTTGAGAACACACCATACAAAACATTTCGAGAGAGACAGACACACACACGCACATGATGCTGAGCTTTTTTGGTATTATGTTAGTTCGTTCCACACAGCATAGTCAGTTTTATCCTATCTGCAGGCCTGACTCAGTACATTTTCAGGTCAGCATCATTAAATGTAACTAAAGCTACTTAACTAGTTTTAAACACTTGGTGTGAAACAAATTATATACTGTTAGCTACATTTAATGACGCTGACCTGAAAATTGACTGTGCTACAGATATGATCAAATTCTCAATGCTGTGTGAAATGAACTATGATAGAAAACACTGATCTATGCACATAGCGTATAGACCTATACACTTCATAGTCTTCCAATGCTATTAACAACTACAGAAAACTTAGTAACAGCCAGAAATGTGTTATGTCAAACATGCTTTATTCTAATTTTGTTATGCATCTCCATTGTGCCCAAGCTGAATCTAAAATATACCTACAATATTTAATGACAAATAATGCACTTACCAGCCAGAAGGAATCATTTATCCATCAACACATTAATCCATAGGCAAATTTCACTGTAACACTTGCCATATTTCCAAGACAGAAAAATAAATTTTCAAAGAATCCATGAACTTGAAAGTTTAGCACATGGTTATCCGCTGGGGTCCGTATTTGGAAGGTCTTTTGTACACGGGGGTACTTTTACAATCAATATAATTACAATACAAGTATGTCACAAACAGTTTCACCTCCTCTAAAGAAAAGGAGAGTTACATATGATAGTGACACAGATCTCTAATTACCCGTGAATAACCCAAGCACGGACACTCATGCTACATGTATATACACAACAACAGAGCTGTGGGCCGAGTATAGTTTCATTATGTACAATATAATTTTCTAAACTGGAACTAATGAAAATGAAACATTTTCTTGTAATAAATATTAACTATTTATTGTTATTTTCATATAACATCCATATATTAAATGTGATAATACCTAAAAACTATGCAACATTTAATGTTATTTTTTTTGCCTCATGCATAAAAACTGTGCACTTTGGATGACACGTCACGCCAGTCCTCATTAACATATCTGTATTAATGCACCGCATGTAAACATTGGCACGTGAACTATATTGCACAAGGGAGGAGTTCTTTCTTACTTTAAAGGATAATATTGGGTGAGAAAAATAATCTACGTTGGGGTTTGGACCAAGACAAGGAAATCCCAGTCGCGGGGTTACATTTTATGTCTCCCCACTCGGGCAAGCCTCGTGGGGAGACAAATAATGTAACCCCTTGACTGGGATTTCCTTGTCTCGGTCCAAATCCCAACATAGATTCTATATATCTTAACAGAAATACCATGACTGTGATATCTAAACTTTTCCTAATAGACATATATACAATGACTGTGACCTCTAATCTTAATAGACATGCCAAGAATGTGATATTAAAAATTTATCTGAATAGACATACCATGACTGTGACATCTAAACTTGTCTTAATAGACATACCATGACATACCTCTAAACATAAGAGTCTGAAATCTATTGCTTTCTGTATTACCCTAAGTGCAAGCCAGTCACAAAGTTTGTCAATGAATCTACTCCAGAACAAAAATTTTACTCAGCAAACTTTTCTTTGAGCACAATGACCCTGGCCTTTGACCTTTTCTGTCTAAAATCAACAGATCTCTTCCATCCGTAAGTGCAACCCTACCCAAAATGTGGTCAAGGGACTAGTTGAATAAATAAAGTTATTATGCAAAAGCCATTTTTCTTCTTCCATTCACAGCGATTTTGAAACTCTGACCCAAAAATCAAAAGGTTTCTTTTCTTGCCCAGCTTGTGAGTCACCCACAATATTTGGTGACAATACATTGTTGATAACTGAATATTTCTGTGCATAATCCATGTGTCCAATTTCAGTCGTAATAATCCTGACTCAACCCAAAAATTAATGAGCTTCTTTACCACCAGTGCAAGCCATCCACAAAGTTTGGTCTGTGTATGTGATAATTTGTTTGAGGTCGCTCCTGCAGTAGGATGTCTGCTGTAATCTGCTTCATGTAAGATCATCCCAACTATACAGAAGGAACCTCTTATGGCCTGAATCAAGATCCATTTGGTGTCGAGGGTCAAGACTGGCTGCCACAGGGATAAGAAGGATAGTCTGCAGGGGTCTCACGACCAAGCAACCCAAAAGAAAGCATTTTTAAAGATGTTCATCAATAACTACTAAACTCAACTGACATTTCATCAATATTAAACCAACTATAAAATTAGGTTGAAATATAAAAAAAAGGAAGTTATTGTTCAGAAAGAAAACTGGGTTTGACTGGCATTCAGGGGCTATAACTCCATTAAATGATGACTTACACAATGCCAAACATTGAACTTAGTCATGGTCTCATCAATGTCAAGCCCACACTAAATTTGGTTGAAATGCATTAATAACTTTTCTTAGTTATTGTGCAAAAACAAAAGTGGTTGGGTCTGACAATCAGAGATTACAACGCAGCTAAATGATGCAGCAGAATGCCAACAATCAAATAAAGCTAAGGTCTTAACAGTATCCAGCTGCACACCTAACTTGGTTGAAATCCAATTACAATTAGAAGGAGTTACTATATGGAAATGGAAGTAGGTCAGATAATCAAGGGCTATAATTTTTCTAAAGAACTTAAAATGCTGGTAATTTAACTCAGCCAAAGCATAATCATTATCAAATTACATAACACATTTGGTTAAAATGCAATCATAATTTTGGGAGTTATTCTGTAGAAATTAATGTAGGATGGATGGATGGATAAATGGAAGGATGGTGTGAGGTACAAATGGAAAGGCCCAAATTTTATATCTCCCATTTTTTGTAAAAAGCAGGGAATAAAGTTGGTCTCCTGGCATTATAAAACCATTTTCCCAATGTTAGCCTGATATATTCTCTTCATTCCAAGTTGTATGTGGTGAAAAAAAAAGGGTTCAAGTTTCTATTTATACTGACAGAAAATTTGTTCAAACAATTCCACAAGCACTAACGCATGCAAGCAGCAAGAGAACTGATGACACTAGGTTGTCCATAGATAATCTTCCCATCACGGCTTTTTCTTCTTAGTGAGGTGCAAAACTTACATTAGCATAAAACTCATCATGCTCTGCCGACAGGACAACCTCCTGTAGATCCTTGCTAACTCCTGGCACATTTGATAGGTTGATTCTGTTGTTATATATCCCCAAGAGTTCATGTACCATGGCCTGGTAAGTCCACTGAGTAGACATGAAAAAAATTACATTGTATATATTTTTTGTGCATTTTTATCTATTAATTTTTATAGTACGAAAATGGGTAATAAAGCTTTCTCAATTTTCAGCTGCCTTCTATGTAAAGAAGGTATAATCTGGACTTTATACAGGGGTCAAACTGAGTAAAAATACAAAATTCTAATAGTGAACTCTAAAATTAAATTCTTTTACTTTTATGGGTATCCATCTTCACAATTATGGTGAACATGAGAAATTCTAGCATAACCTTATTTAATTTCCAAATATGTCAAAACAGGGAAAAAGAGGTATTTGTCTGATGCAACAGATGCCTCTTTCACCGACAGTAGACTGACAATGAGATAATAACAAAATGTCATCAAAGACAGCAAAACATGAAGGTTATAGAGTGCTGTGGGAATTAGAACAAAGAGCCCTGTTCAAGGATAACCGACAGCAGCCAATTCAGGGCTGATACGAGGGCAGTATTCTAATCTACACCCTTTAAGTCACAAATATGGCACACAAACCACTGAGCCATTCACAGAGTTATCAGAATGCAAACAGTGTAAACATGCCAAATTTGGTTATTAGTTTAATGTTTGAATCAAATAATGACTTGAAAAATGGTTATCTATTTTAACAGAATAATAACTGTTTAAATTTAGTAATTTTTTTACCATCCCCTGACTTTCCCCCATCGATGGGTTATGAAGGGTGTGCTACTAATAGTAATGCATAAAATCAAGTTTGAGGATTGTAGCATCAAAAGTGCTTGAGAAATAAACTTGAAACAAAAAACTGAACATAAGAAAATGAAGCATGAAATATGGGTCACTGTGACCTACTTTGTGATGAGGGCATAGTACTCATCAAGATGCATCCAATCTTCACGTTTCATTATTCTAATCATAACAGCTTTTTGCTAAGTTTTGAAAGCCCCAAATGACACGAACAACTGATCACTACATGTTAATTTTCATCTGTCAATTGCCATCTTCGTGTAGCACTGCAAGAAGAGGTATCATTGTAATTCGACAATCTGCATGCATACCACAAAACCAATGAACCTGAAGTGCCTGATATCTTGCAGGCCCCAAAATTTAATGAAAAAGATTTACTACAAATTTGCAACAATCCAATCAAACATTGAAAATTATCATTTCAGAATTGAACTTAATATTTTACGGCACTGATCAAGTCAAAATCCTTGGAAGTTGATAACACTCTGCATCAATGCCAGTGTCTTTTCATTCACTGTGCAAAATATGAAGTGTGGGAGGTTGCGGGTTCAAACCCCATCCAAATCATACCAAAGATTTATTAAAATGGTACTAGCAGCTGCCTCACTTGGTGCTCAGCATTAAGATGTTAATGTTAGAACTGGTTGGCCTAGTGTCAGGATAATGTTACTGGGTGGGACATGATGCTACATGTCCATAGCATGATGCCCTAGCAACAGATATCACTATAAACTGCCACACTGAAGATATCATACCGATATGACTAAAACTGTTAAACCTATGTTAAAAATCTAAAACACACACACACACAAAATATGAAGTTCAATTCCTAAAATTACAAATATTTATATATAATAATAACAAAAATCAAGAAATAAATAATATTACTATATTTAACTGCTGTTTACAAATATTGACAAAGTACACAAGAAGGGCACATGAATGCATTAGCAGTCCCTTTCTGGTGTAATGTTCTTCTAGTTTTCTGCTTCACTTGAAATGATTTTAGCCACTCTAGTAAAATGCTTGTTGCAAAGGCTTGGAAAAAAATGTACTTATTTTAATGTGATCCAGTAAAATATCGTATTCAATAACATCAATCCTTCTAAACTTTTAGTTTGTTTTCCTGTACAAAAGATGTGGAATATCCATGAGAAACAAAGTGAACCTGATTCAAAAGGGGAGTAACTGCATCATCTCTCCTGTCAAGAATAAGCAACACTGGTGGAACATCTGTCTTCCTGAACTCAAACAGAGCTGCATCTTTGCTGATAGTTTGCTGCAAGAAAATTGACACACTTAACATCTTTATAATGAAAATTTCATAAGCCATATAGAGAAATTATAATACAGCATTCATATTAACGCATCAATACAAAAATAAAAATATATATATTCAATCATTGACACTGAAATAAAAATGTTGTATTAATGCATTGATACAGAAATAAAAAGATATGTATTGATGCATTAATAGTGAAATAAAAATATATGTATTAATGCATTTATACTGGGAACACTCCGGTGGCCTAAGTCATTAGAACATCTGCCTTGGATGCAGAAGGTCATGGGTTCGATCCCCGCTGAGTCATACCAATGACTTACAAAAACGGTACCAGCAGATGCCTCACTTGGCGCTCAGCATTAAGAGGTTAGTGTCAGGACTGGTTGGCCTCTTGTCAGGATAATGTTCTTGGGTGGGACATTATGCTACCTGTCTGCATCATGATGCCCCAGTGCTAGACATCACTATAAACTGCCACACTACAGACATCGTAGTGATATGACTGGAAAAGTGTTAAAGCTATGCTGAAAATCCAAATATCACACACACACTCATTGATACTAAAATAGAAATTTATGTTTTAATGCATTAATACTGAAATAAAAATGTATGTATTAACACACTGATACAGAAATAAAATATATGTATTAATGCATTGATACTGAAATAGAAATGTTGTATTAATGCATTAAAATTTAGAATACTTCACAATAAACAGATGTAACATATCTGATTCTAAACATTTGATGAGTTGCAAGTCCACTGTACAGTCAATATGTTTCAATAACTCGTATCAGATACCCTTAAATGTCTTAAGAGGCAGACATGGGGTGATCACTGATGTTTTAAAAGCAGTGATTTACATATTAACTTGCATACCTTGGTTCTGAATTTAATTCCTAGAAATGACCCATACAATGGCTGGTTGTCAACTATCCCAGGTCAGTTCATTCTTGTCTAAAATATTGAGGAGTGATAGAATAATAAGCTAATAAAAACCAGAGGTTCATTTTGCTTTCTTTTATTCTTCGAAAAATTATCATTCTTAAAATCTATTTAAGAACATATTTTCATTGTTCATCCTTAGATGCCATATTTTCTTGGGTGAAACTGGTGATCAAGATGCATCCCTCACCAAGTACTAAGGAGTACTGCTGATCAAGATGCTTTCCTCACCAAGTACTGAAATAAAGGAGTACTCCTGATCAAGATGCATCCCTCACCAAGTACTAAGGAGTACTGCTGATCAAGGTGCATCCCTCACAAAGTACAGAAATAAAGGAGTACTGCTGATCAAGATGCATTCCTCACCAAAAACTAAGGAAAACTGCTGATCAAGATGCATTCCTCACCAAAAACTAAGGAAAACTGCTGATCAAGATGCATTCCTCACCAAAAACTAAGGACCAAAAACTAAGGAATACTGCTGATCAAGATGCATTCATCACCAAGTACTAAGGAATACTGCTGATCAAGATGCATCTCTCACCAAGTACTAAGGAGTACTGCTGATCAAGATGCATCCCTTACCAACATCTTCGCTAGCCAAGATTCTGATAATGCTGTCTACATCATGGCATAGCGAACAGACATTTCTGTGCTTCGGGTCTGTGAATTTCACTGGATGCAGCAGCAAGCCACCGCATCCAATCAAAATTAAGTTGTTCAAATTTGAACACTGTTCCTACATGATCGAGTCAAGGGAAGCATACAACTTGAATGGACTGATAAATACACAATTTTCCACTGCCAGTCCATGTTTGCACAAATACCTTTCACTCAAATACACCTGTAATGGCTTCCCTCTGGTACATAGTCAAACTTTCGATGTTAAACTTACAAAGTATCCTTTTTAGGTCAATTGCCCCCCCTGTTTTCAGCTGATGTACAATGCACAAAGCTATTGGTTAGCTGGCATAACATACTAAGGGTTGCAACACATGAAATCCAATAGATGTCACTAGGATAAAGCACCAATATATATGTTGGATCTGCCAAGAAGGTTAGATAGGGTTATCAGAACCTTGGCTAGCGAAGATGCCCTCACCAAGTACTGAGATAAAGGAATACTGCTGATCAAGATGCATCCATCACCAAGTACAGAAATAAAGGATTACTGCTGATCAAGATGCATTCCTCACTAAGTACTGAAATAAAGGAATACTGCTATCAAGATGCATTCCTCACCAAGAACTAAGGAATACTGCTGACCAAGATGCTTTCCTCACCAAGTACTGAAATAAAGGAGTACTGCTGATCAAGATGCTTTCCTCATCAAGTACTGAAATAATGGAGTACTGCTAATCAAGATGCATCCCTCACCAAGCCATTCTAGATAAGATAGTAGGTCAATTGCCTCCACCATTTTCAACCAATGTACAATGCACAAAGCTATTGGTTAGCTGGCATAACATACTAAGGGATGCAACACATGAAATCCAATAGATGTCACTAGGACAAAGTACCAATATAGACGTTAGATCCACCAAGGTGTAGAGAGGGTTATCGGAACCTGGCCTAGCGAAGATGCCCTCACCAAGTACTGAAATAAAGGAGTACTGCTGATCATGATGCATTCCTCACAAAGTACTGAAATAAAGGATTACTGCTGATCAAGAAGCATTCCTCAACAAGTGCTGAAATAAAGGAATATTGCTGATCAAGATACATTCCTCACCAAGAACTAAGGAATACTGCTGACCAAGATGCTTTCCTCACCAAGTACTGAAATAAAGGAGTACTGCTGATCAAGATGCATTCCTCACCAAGAACTAAGGAATACTGCTGACCAAGTGCTTTCCTCACCAAATACTGAAATAAAGGAGTACTGCTGATCAAGAAGCATTCCTCAACAAGTGCTGAAATAAAGGAATACTGCTGATCAAGATACATTCCTCTCCAAGAACTAAGGAATACTGCTGACCAAGATGCTTTCCTCACCAAGTACTGAAATAAAGGAATACTGCTGATCAAGATGCATTCCTCACCAAGAACTAAGGAATACTGCTGACCAAGATGCTTTCCTCACCAAGTACTGAAATAAAGGAGTACTGCTGATCAAGATGCATTCCTCACCAAGAACTAAGGAATACTGCTGACCAAGATGCTTTCCTCACCAAATACTGAAATAAAGGAGTACTGCTGATCAAGATGCATTCCTCACCAAGAATTAAGGAATACTGCTGACCAAGTACTTTCCTCACCAAGTACTGAAATAAAGGAGTACTGCTGATCAAGATGCATTCCTCACCAAGAACTAAGGAATACTGCTGACCAAGTGCTTTCCTCACCAAATACTGAAATAAAGGAGTACTGCTGATCAAGATGCATTCCTCACCAAGAACTAAGGAATACTGTTTATCAAGATGCTTCCTCACCAAGTACTGAAATAATGGAGTACTGCTAATCAAGATGCATCCCTCACCAAGCCATTCTACATAAGATAGTATGTAAATTGCCGGCAGAAAGTCTGTGTTTATAACTTGCATGTAAAAACTGAACACAAGCCAGTTAAATGTGAAATGTGGACCACAGTCACCTTTTACATATGTATCATCTAGTTTAATAATCCAAACATAAACAGCAAAAACAAGAAGAGTCAGTGATGCATAAAATATATGTTACAGTGACCAACTTTTAAAATGAGGCTTTAGTACCCACCAAGACACAGCCTCATAATTCTAGGAGTATACTGGAGTAAACAAATGTATCTGGTCATGAGGTAAAATGAAAAACAAAAGTAACTTAATACCAATAAATGTACAATGTGAACTTTTCGTTTTAAGGGTGTGATACTAACAGTCATGCAAACAATCATGTTTAATGATTCTGGTATGATCTGTGCTTGAGATTAAACCCAAGTCAGTGAAGCTTGAAAAATGGCATACAGTGACCTACTTTTGTGCTGATCAAAATGCATCCTCTCAAAGTTTCAGGATTCCAGGAACAACAGTATACAGGATGCTAAAAACCTATTTGGACATGAGCTAATGAAAAACTGAACCTAAGCCAGTAAAATGTAAAATGTAAACCACCATGACCTCGTAAGAATGTGTGTGGTGCTACAAGATATGTATACAATCATTCAGTTTGATAATTCTAGCATCAACAGAGCTTCAGAAATTAATATAAAACACAAAATTAACCAAAGTAAGTGAAGCATAACAAATGGATCAGAGTGTTATAATTTTGTCAAGAGGATGTAGTACTCACCAATATGCATCCCGTCATCAAATTTCATTTCAGATAAAACAGTATCTATACAGTGTGAAAAATCCAAACTAAGCATAATAACAATACCATGAATATAGAACTAATGCTAAAAGTAAGTACAAAGACAGACACTTTAACCTCCTGCCCAGTGGGTGAGTGCTGGCCTAGGACCTATGAAGAAAGAATGGTTGAGATTCTATGAGGCTGCACATATGTATGGTCTTTAATCTCGGCAGACACCAATGCCATGGGTAGTTCAAAAGCTTACCTCCACTTCATTGAGGTGAGCTAAGAATGGGAACAATCAACCATTCAAATTTGCACAAGTCACATGGCAGATGTAGAAAAGACCTTGGATCAAACAAGAAAAGGCTTCTGGATTTTGAATGTACCTGCAGTAGCACTGTTCAAAATTAACTAATTTGATCAAGTATTAATTACTTTCAGTACAAATTAATAGATTATTTATGTGACTGATTTGGTTGAAATTCAGTTTTACACCATTGCTACTGTTTTAGACCTCATGATATTTATAAAACAGCCCCACTTTCGGTAAGAAAGTTTATGTTAACCAACTGATCAATTATGAAAAAATAATCAGTTATTAGAAGAAACTTAGGTTCATTAAGTTGTACATGATTTTCAACATTATGTAATATCTCTGTGAGACCTCATCAATTACCAATTAATTGTTCTTTTTATATGTATGTACATCTTGCCAGGTATGCCTCAATAATTTTTTATGCATATTACCTCTAAATATAATGCAAATAAGTCCAAAAATGAATACATTAATATGCATCATTACTGTACAAGCATCTTATTTAATAAGTGCCTTTCCTAAAATGAGCTCACATACATGTAGATACCAAAAATCTTGAATTTGTGGAAAAAAGATAAGTGTCTCTGCTTCTGACTCCCAACTCAGAGCCAACTACTGTGAATTCATTTAATTTTGTGTGTATCAATCTTTCTGAACATTCTAAAAATGACACTTTTGT
Organism: Megalonaias nervosa; assembly: GCA_016617855.1. Lineage (NCBI taxonomy): Eukaryota > Metazoa > Mollusca > Bivalvia > Unionida > Unionidae > Megalonaias > Megalonaias nervosa. The sequence goes on from JAECUM010013598.1 coordinate 51,278, forward strand.
CAATATTTAAATTTAGGAATCTTGGAAGGGGTTCTACTGTTTCCACAGAAGGATCATTTATAAATTTATCATTGGGTGCTTATATTCATTGCTTGTAGTAACTATAAAATAAACAAAACTGGTATCCCATGAAAATTTTTAAATTCAAAGTACCCTACACAGCAGCATGGGTAAAATGCAGAGGCATCATTAATTATTAATTGCTTGTAAGGTTTTAATTAAAGCAGAATGAAGGGTGGGATCTTGGGTCTGATCATCATTATAATCAACAGTTTGTGAACAAATAGTAAGCTAGACAGAAGTCAAACAAGCACTTTCAAGTAGCACTCATTATAGTAATGTCACCAATGATCCTTATCATCTGAAATTTGAGAATATTCACTTTGTTTCAAACTACTGAAAAATGATGCCCTTTCAGAATCATATTTATATATATATTGATCGCTGTGCCATTTATTAAAACTTACATTTTATTTTATATTCCTGAAGTAGAAACATAAACAAATAAGCATGCTTGCAAGAAAAAAAACCCCAAAAAAACCCAACTTACCCTAACATTTTCTGCTAACTGTCGGGCCATTTCAGATGAGTTCTGGTAACGGATCATGGGACATTTCTTCAAAGATAAGAGCACAGATGTCAAACCTTGCACTGTCCGCTTGAGAGCATTTTGTGACCAATTCAACCCCTGAAGAAATAAAATAACAGCTGATTATACAAGTTTCAAAATTAATTGTCTCAGTGGGTAGAGAAAGTTACAAGACTGATCAAGCAAATAACAAATGCCTCATGCTTTTAAAAAAAGCAAACAATTTACCATCTTTTTCCTAATATGTTCAGTCTTAAGACACCCTAAGATTTTCTGACACCCTTAATTATTTTTCTCAGATTTTTTTGGTAATGCACCATATGTTTTCAAACAGTCTTCCTCAGTAATTTCATTCTTGACCCCAATGTTCAGAAACACTAATTAAAATCAGTAAACAGTTTGCATGAAGAAAGAGAAAGATAATTTAATAATGCACCTGGTATATGAAAAAGAAACACCACTAAAATGAATACTAACTACAAAAATTATGTAAATATTTGGCATTTTAAGATTGTGAAGTGAAGTTCTATATCTACAGCTACTGGAAAAATGACAAATTAAGAATTCTTAAGTATTATAGTATATATTCTAGATGTTATTTGCAAGCTAATGTACATCAATGAACATGATGAAATTTAAATTTGTATTAGTCATGGTAAGAAGTTCAGTTCTGAAATTGTTTCTCTAGCAAAAGGCACAACATTTGCTAAAAAGAAAGGATAAATTCATCAAAAATGAAAAAATTCCATCACTGTTTTTATTTTAATGACATAATGCATTACTGAAAAAATAACAGACTTTTATAATGATAGATTTATTTAATATTGTGTTTTTGAGGAAACAGCCTTCTTTTGAGAGATTACGCTCTTCATTTTAGTTATAATTTATGACCACAAGTCATGAGAAAATGCAAATAAGTTATATTTGAATTTTTTCTAGTTGCATCCGCCTTATACCAGCTGCTAATACAACATCTACCATACTGTAATAGCTATTTAATATATCTGCTCTGAAAGCAAACTGCATCTTTGCTATGCCAAATATCCTTGCTTATAAGTTGAGTCCAAATGCAAACTGTACTGACCTTGATCTACCATTACATAAGGTGATGGCAGATCTGGTCTATGTAGTTTGTTCAGAGTAATCAGCAAAATATACAATATGGACCTGATATGCAGGCAAATATTGTGATGGCAGATCAGTGTATATGTTGTTTTTGCAGTTGCCCAACTTATATGTGTGCATATATGGTAACTAATATGCCACTGACATCACCCAAGATGTTGCCTTTGCAGGTTAATTTTGTATACCTGTGAGAACCACTGAATTCAACCACTGTAAAGACTAACACACTCTATGCTGTAAATCAAACTAGTTTCTCACTGTGTTTGTTTGATAGCCTAATATCTATTTTTCATGTCCCGAGTCAACAACGGCATCATCATCCAAACTGGGCTAAATTCAGTAAGGTAAATGACAGGCAGAATTAGGTTCTCAGTCCTACAGTACAGGCTCCGAGTGAAAGGCACCAGGTGACATATTTCAGGCAGAATTAGATTAACAGTCCTACAGTACAGGTTCTGAGTGCAAGGCACCAGGCGACATATTTCAGGCAGAAATAGGTTCACAGTCCTACAGTACAGGCTTCGAGTGAAAGGCACCAGGTGATTTAATGGCAGGCAGAATTAGGTTAACAGTCCTACAGTACAGGTTCATAGTGAAAGGCACCAAGTGACATAGTGACAGGCAGAACTTGGTTAACAATCAGCCTCATCTTAAAAGATGGTCAGGTGACAAAGCTACTGTGAAGAGAGGTAGCTCAAAATGAACAATTAGATTTCAACTTAGACCTGTAAACTGATGCTAGAAGAATCCCAAAACTATTAACTTACCTTGAATGTCATTCACCCAACAGGTTTTGAACCCATTACCTCTATAATATTTGCAAACATACATTGTCAAAAATTAAGAGATAGATCACTCCTGTGGCCTAGTGGTTAGAATGTCTGCCTCGGATACAGTAGGTCGTGGGTTCGAAGCCCGGCTGAGTCATACCCAAGACTTATAAAATGGTACAAACAGCTGCCTCGCTAGGCACTCAGTATTGAGAGGTTAGTGTTAGGGCTGGTCGGCCTGGTTTCAGGATAATATAATTGGGTAGGACTTCATGCTACATGTCTGTGGTGATACCCCAGTGCTAGACATCACTATAAACCACCACAATGCAGGCACTGTAGCGATATGACTGAAAAATTGTTAAAGCTATGTTAAAAATCCAAATCACACACACACACACACACACACACTCTAAAGTTAAGTAACATTTATGTTAACCTATGATAAGCACAGTTAAAAAAATGGGAAAAATTCAGTACAATGCCAAGTAAGTGCAAGCATTTTTTACAACTATATTTAAAACTTTCATGAGAAAACAGGCCATTATGCATAGCTGCCAACCCTCCAGGCTCCCAATTAGTGAAAATAGGGATAAAAATTCGTGAATTTTTACACAAATTCGTGAAGCGATCTTCGAGTCCAGGAATATTTGTCAGAACAAATGTTCAGCATGGAATCCAGCTGATAAACATAGATTGTGTTCAACAAGAAAACTCACAATGTTTCAGCGTTGGTAGCTCGCAGGTCTTCCGTCGATGGCTTAAAATATTCAAGAGCTAAAATCTGCTGGAGTTCTTAAATTTCCCAACCTCTATGTGCTTTTTGCTACCAATGTGCTTCCTCACATCATCTCTGCCACCATGCCCAATGCTAAAATTTGTGGCACGCTGTGTGCAAAAATCATGATGTATATCGGTGTTTGATGGCTGAATGCACTGCCAATTTTTGGTATATTCGAAACTAAACTTTTTGTGCAATACATTTCTTTTCCCTTGGTGGTGAAGACATTTTCAACATCAGTGCCAAACGGTAATTCAAATCCGTGTTGGCAGCGCATGTGTGGAGCACAATTCTGGTTAGGCCCAAGTTTCTCTCAAAAGCATTTGTAAAACTACTCTAATACATATAGATTAAAATACACTAAAATGCTTGCTACCAGGCCAACTGTATCAATCAGGTATAGTTCTACTAATATCGCAACCAGCAATTCAGGCAACTGCTTATATCACGACTAGCACTTAACGGGAAATTGGTTATTTTATTAAAGATTTAAAATAATTGAGAATTGGGGAATTTGTGATTTTTTTTGCATGCGGCGTGAGTCCGTGAATCGCTGAAAAAGTTGTGAAATTCACGCCAAAATTGTGAGGGTTGGCATCTATGCATTATGTAGAGCTGAATTGTCTTCCACACTAACAGTGCACAATGCTATCCTTACTGACTACAGCTCTGGTGTTCCACGTAATCTCTCTGAACTTATACTTAGGTCACTTTTAACATCTGCAGTCTTTTTCTTGACATGCTTGATAACACCATGAATGCAGATATTGGCCATTTTGAAATGCCCTCAGGTCCATGGTTGTTATTATGTCATGGATGTCACACTCAACTATACAGAACATACAATCAGTACATGACTGCAAACAGTGCACACCCGTATCCACAACCCCATACTATACAAGACACACCTGACTTTAGATGATCACATAATGTACAACAAGCACCTGACTGCCGACACTGTACACCCAAACCTACAAGAACAAACACATAATGTACAACAAGCACCTGACCACAAAAAGTGTACACCCAGATATGTCATATAATAGAAAACAAAAGCCTGACTCAAAACAGTGTACACCCTGATCCAACATCAAATACTGTTGTACCAGGTCACAGTCAATTCTTCATACACCAAACGCCACATTAATAAATTATTAATTGTGACATTTGTAAAATTCTGAACACCTGAAATGAAATCAATATAGAACAAGTCTTAGAACGGGGGGGGGGGGATAATGTAGGTTATAATTTTAAGTATACCTGATAGCATCCAGTAATATTCAGTGTAAAAAGCTGTGGATTGACAGCAATATAGTCTCCAAAGAATTCCTGAAATAGAAAAAGTTAAAAAGAGGCTATGTACTGCAATATCCCAAATTCAAAATAAAATTAAAATTCAGTTGTTTATATGTAATCATGGGAAATAGATATACAATTTATTATTACTATTATTATTATTATTATTAACTAAATTTTAGATATTACAGAATTTACTACTGGCGGCAGAAAAATTAAAACACATTTTTTGAAAAACACACAAGTAATATTTGTCTAATCTATTATCTGTTTAATATTCACAGTACATTAAATTCTTGATAGCATGTTCAGTATTTAGACAAAACCAGAAACTTGGACTAATTGTATGGGGTATCAACTGACCCAATGATAAATGATACAAGGGGGAAATTAGTCTGGGATGAAATATTCCAAGGATAATTGTACAAGAAAACAATTCATTTGGGATGAATTGTTCAGGAATAAATCTGTCTGACATGTAAATCTTTCTTGTTCCAAAACATTTTTATTTTTATAAATGCTATATCCTTGCAAAATAAAAGCATCAATAGTTCATTATTTGTTATTTTACTTTCAACTATCCAAAAATATTTGCTACTGATGTTGTTTGAGAAATCTGTGGTACCATACTGTAGTACTTTGTATGGCCTCAAAATGTGTGTGTGTGTGTTTGTGTGTGCACGCGTGCGTGCGTGCATGTGTGTGAGATTTGGATTTTTAACGCAGCTTTAACAATTTTTCAGTCATGTTGCTAAGATGTCTGCAGTGTGGCAGTTTATAGTGATCTCTAAGACTGGGGTATCATGCCACAGACATGAAGCAGGATGTCCTACCCAATCACATTATCCTGACACTAGGTCAACCAGTCCAAACACTAACATCTTAATGCTGAGTGCCTAGTGAGGCAGCTGTTAGTACCATTTGTATAAAGTCTTTGGTATGACCCGGCCGGGGTTCAAATCCACAACCTCCCGCATCTGAGGCAAATGCTCTAACCTCTATGCCACAAGATCAGTCACAAAATGATTTAAAATAATCTATCTTTTCAACTTTCTCTCTTGGTTTTCTATGATGATGCAAGTGATGCACCTAGGCATGACAAAGAGGCACGCTTCTGTTATGCAAATGGATGGGTAAGAAGAAATGTTATGAACAACTAATAAGGCATTCACCCATATAATCAGTCTTCTCATTTGCATCATTATATTTATATTATATCTATTTTATTTTTCTACCAATTCAAATGATACAAGCATGTCATGTACACATTAACCATATACATGTATTATGTATGGTAAATCAATGGCAATAACATGAAATGCTAATTCCAATGAATGCAATCTTAGAACATGTGTTCTTGTGCACTGAGTTCAAGGCTGAGTGGTTTAAAGCCCTTGCCTTTACCTATCAATGCCATCTCAGATCTGTGTATGTCGGTTAGAGTTTCATGCTTGGCCAATGAGGGTATGTAAGCAGCTTCCCAGTAGCTTCCAGTGGGTCAGTGGTTCTTACTGGGTTTTTCACAGGTTATTCCTCTACCAGCTATACTGGCTGCCATGTATAGCCTATTGTGTGCTGAAAAATGGTGTTAAACCTATAACAACAACAACATCGTGGTATGGCATGTAACAATAATAGTATATTTTCATTATTTGACAATTGAGAATTTATACCTGAACCTCTCTTACAACTTCCTGATCATCTGCCTCAGCAAGTACCTTCACATCCTGTTTGCTGATCACATTACTAAAGTCTGAAACAAGAACAGTGCACAAATGTTATAAATTGAATTACCATATTTACTTAGTTATAACTGCATACTGAACAGATGCAGATCTACCATCACATAATGCACCAGCAAATCTGTATCTATGCTGTTAGGAGTAATCAGTAGAACAAACAACACAGACCCTGATCTGCCAGTGCATAATGTGCTGGCAGATCTGGGTCTATACTGTTTGCAGTTGAACTTGACTTATAAACAATTATATATAAACAATTATATTTAGTACCTAATGGCATCCAATTTAGTTTACGATAGGCAAGACAAGCAAAACCCCTAGTCATAATTGTAGCACAGGAAAAATGACATAATGATTATTTAATGTTAAGCAAAACAAGAGTCCCTTGAAGGGACTTAAATGCTCTACTGGGCGAAAAAGAGTTTCTAGAAATTCAAGATAAGACCATTTCTTCATTCAACTGTCAAATCTTGAAACCATCTTGGATATTCTTCAGCATTAATGAGATCTTCAAATTAGCTACTGTGGTGGACATACCTGATGTTAGATTGCCACCAGTTGCATTTATAACCAAGCATACTTCATTACATGTTAACAAGATTTTTACAAAAACCCCATCTCAATACTGCCCTCCATTTTGAGATCGTGGCAACATGATGATTTTCTCAAAAGCTGTCATGGCAGCCATGATGGATGTCTGAAAGGCAGCATTTTCATTTAGGACCAATTACGTATCAACAGAAGAAGTCTATAGGTGAAAACCCCATGTTAACAACATCTACTTGGGAGTAGAGATTTTTTTGTTGTTGTTGTAGGGTTTGACGCTATTTTTCAGCACAAGATACTATAGGCTATACATGGCAGCCAGTATAACTGGCAGAGGAAGAACCGTGGAAAACCCCGGGAAGAACCACTGACCCATGAGAAGCTACTGGCAGGCTTTCTCACATACCCATGTTAGCCATAGCTGAGACTCAAACCCACGCAGATAGAGGTGAGATGGCAGCGATCCGGAACAGTGAGTGCTTTAGACCACTCAGCTACTCAGGACCCTGGGAGTAGAATAACAATATTTTCAAGATGGCCACGGTAGCCACAATGAGGGTCAAATTGCATCAATTTCGCAAAGATCAACCAGACATCATAAAAGTTCTTCTGGTAAAAATTCCATGTCAACATATCCTTCCATTTATAAGTGGTGATAACATTTCCATGATTGGGCATCAGATCAGCAACATTTTAACCCTTTACCTCATGTAAGCGCCTTTGGACGCCTCTACTCCATTCGCATGGAAGCGCCTTTGGAAGCCTCTACCCGATTCCCATGTAAGCGCCTTTTGATGCCTCTACACCATTCTCATGGAAGCGCCTTTCAACGTCTGCTGTAAACATCAGCCATTTTGAGCGGGTTTTCGTAGCGCCACCTTCGGGGAAAACCCCCTATTAGATACTACATTCATTGGTGTGAATGACCATTATGTCAGATCACGTGGTCACTGTTTATGCTCTGGTCGAAATCTGCTATTTAAAGTAACTGGGTCATATTCTCCACTCTCCAAAATGGAGGTCGCAGATTTCGTTCAGTACTTACTCGAGTTTTCACGATTAGAATCACAACTATGAAAGCTTCAATAACTTAGGTAAAGGCTCTGATAATGATATAGGAAGCCATTAGTTTTTATAAATTATCAAATTCAGCTGATTTAGTGATGTAGATGCAGACAAAGAACTTGTAAATTTCAAGTATGAGAAATGGCAGCTACGGCTGGTCACGCGGCTTCACTGACTTGATGGTGAATGAGTTCTCTCAAGATTTTAAAGCACATAAAAAATTCTTCTGTGAAAAATAATTACACAGCTATAAGGATCGGATTTTACTCTTAAATCTTTCCATACATAATATATGTGTACCAAAAATGTAAAATGTTTAAAATTGCTGTTAAACGTAACATACACTTCACTGCTTAACGGGCCTATGTGTATGGAGTAGACTAGGTAACAGGTGTTCTATTTATAGCACACTGCACTGGGTAACTTTGCTACATGCATATCGAAGGGCTAAAAAGCCATACACTCTATGAGGTAAAGGATTAATTTAGGATCAACAAGAAATTATAAAAACTTCAGTTCTCTTAAACATTCCATCTGACATGTATTTCCATTCTGAAACAGTAACAATAACAAGATTTTCAAGATGGCTGCCACAATGGCCATACTGGACATCAGATGTGTATCATTTTCAAAAACATGTAATTTTTATATCTCAATTAAGTTTGATCTTGGATGAGAAGTCATATGGCGAAAGCACAATGTCAATATGACTAGCCATCTAGAAATAGCAGCAATAATAAGATCTCCAGATGGCCACTGTGGTAGCCATGTTGGAGGTCTGATTGGCACCATCATCATTTATGACCAACTAGACATCATAAAAAAGTCTGTGAGGGAAAACACCATGCTGATATGATTATTCATTCTGGAAAAGTAGTGAAAACAACATTTTTTAAGATGGCCGTAACATTTTATACCCAACTTAAGTTCCTAAAATTTTATGAAACTTGACTGATTATTGCTGCCATGGGTAAACTGCCATTCTAGAAAACTTACAAATGTAGTACAATCCGTATTTAGGCATCCTTAATTCTTCAGCAAGTAACTGAACATTTTCTCGTGTTGGTCGCAGAAAACAAATACATTTCAAATGTTTCATCATCTCTCTTCCTCCAGCATCTATTCTCTCAAATAAGTAGACCTCCTTCTGTAGAATTTCTGACTGGGCGTAGACAACACTCACTATACTTGTCTAGAAATAGTACGAGAAAACAAATGTTACTTGCATTATTCCTACTCAAAAATGATTACATCTGGAAACATTTAATACGCAAATAGCTGTGTTCTTTAAATATGGGTTAAACAGAACACAATGTTGGTCTTGGCCTACTGGTCTATTGCGTTTCGGTTGCTTAGAACAAACAAAGTTCCCCATTGCATACCAAGTTTTTTATATATACTCTCTGGGATGGGCAAAAACACTTTTTATGTTATGACTGAAGCAGGTCCTCAATGGAAATTAAGAGACAAAAGCTGGTTGCATAAATGACTTGGCCTTGTCATGGGAAAAATGTATATACAGTAGAACCTGTCCTGAAAGACCACCCCTTCTGCCAAAAAATGGTCTCTCAAAACATGTGGTTTCTCATAACACTATATAATTAATAAATAAACTATATAATAATAAATCTGTGCATTGAGAATAAGGTCTCTCAGGACAGGTGGTCTCGCATAACAGTGGTCTTTCAAGATAGAAGCATACCCTGTGGTCTTGAAGCTTGGAATATAAACATGACACATTTCTGATGCATGGAAATTCCAACCTGCACATTCTTATAATGCACAATGATTCGGGCTGGAACATCAGTCTCAATTATCTATGATTCATCTCCAACATAATTTCCTACAGAGCATGTGCTGTCCGTAACAAATTGGCTGTATGCACCAGTGATCAATCAGCCAGATCACTGTTTACATCTTATCAGCCAATGATATCACAGCTATGTAAAATCAATATGAACTGAGCAGAGCTAACCAGTCAATAATGTCATGTTTAGGTGTGCTTAACTGAATCAAGGTAAAGAGTATTTTGAGACTATCTTTGATATTTATGATGGTTGGAGGGAGTGGGAATCAATTATGCATTGATGGAATAAACTTTTCATGAAATATTGGCTTTTGTCTGATTGCCCATGAAATTATAATCAATTAGACAAAACTCTGACAAAAATATGGCAGCTCACAAAGCCAGTTTTCACTGTGGACAAACTTATACATTTTGTTTTACTGGAGACTAATCTGCTTCAATCAGTGATGTGTCTAAACATTCTGGTAGTTTAATTAATGTATCATTCAGTACAATTTACTGGATATGATGCTTAGTAATTTATTTTGTGCTTTGGAATTACTTGCAAATGAATAACAAAAATAATTTTGTTATATTAGATTTATTTGTGAACTGATAAATCAGAAGGTCCATCAGTTGAAAACTATGATGCAGAGGGAGTGGTCGCCAGTATTATGACTCTATGGTCTTAAAATAAGTAATAGAAAAGGGCAAAAATCAAATTGTTTTGTAAAATTCAACAAATAATTTATTTCCCTAGAATACAAAGTGAAAATGTACAAACAACTTATGGTATTGCAAAAAAATTAAATCCCAAATAAGACCTAGAATTACCGGTACTAACAAAAGTCCTAATGAATAAAGTTGTGACTAATCTTTAGTGCTATTCCAGTTAGTTTCCAATGCTGAAGGTGTTGATGTGCCTCTAGTGACCGTTAGCCTCTAATTGACTAATGTACCAATGGCCTGAATTGTATTGATGTGCCAACAGTCTTTGCTGAATCAGTAATATAATCCAAGATTTCCTTGTCTCAGTTCATTATAATTCCCATTTAATGTATCTTTCCAAGAATATTATAGGGCACTTTGTATTTCCAGAGAATGATAAACGATTTCACCCAAATCAAAATCTGATTACAACAATATACAATGATTACTGCCCAGATGTTATTGCAGGAATAGATAATTCTTCCAGTAAACAAGATTATATAAATAACTAAGTCACAAAAGAATATGCCAGATGAGGGTCAAAAGTTCATTTCTAGAAAAATCTTAGTTATAATTAGAAGATCTGTTACTAAAAATTATAATATAAATTGTAAACATCTGGTAGACCCAGTATTAAAATTTAAGTAAACAGACCAGACATTATTTACAGTTTTGGGGTAATTTTCCGTAAAGTTTTTTCACAAAAAATATTACTGTGACACAAGTCAAGTGGGGATGTATATGAGGCTGTTTATGTGAAAATTATTAATTCCTACTGCAACATCTGTCTAGTGGAATTGCTTTTAGTTTTGTTCAGTTATAATTTGAGAAGATTTATTTACCGGTATTTAAAATATTCATTGGAACTACAACTGCTTACTGACTTTTGTATGAAAACATTATTTTGAGATCATTGTGAATTCATTCAAGGACATTCTGGATTTGATAACTCTGATACATCAAGACTGTTAGCACATCAGCACATTCAAAGCACATAAGCTCATTCAATACTGGAATTCATTCAAAAGATTCAATACTTTTGAATACCAAATTTCCTCTTAAAATTTCACTTTGTATTCTAAAGAAATAAATTATTTGTTGAATTTTACTGATTTTGTTTTCTTTTACTTAATTTAAGAACATAGAGTCTTAACAATGTCTAACTTTGCTGAATGATCATTAACTCAAGTCCACAAATTCTACAAAGAGCATGACCATTTGCTCAATCTGAATGCTATATTGCACTGCTCCACATTCTTCATTTTAAAGTAATTAATTTGTCCTTTTCTGATCAGACATGTTTTGAAGTTTAAAGAAATCCCTTTTCTTTAATATTTTTCAGTCATATAACATCTATGAGTCAGATCAACAAAGCCTGTTTCGCTTAACATCTGGCACTATTTTTTTTAAGTACTGACTGACCTAAATATAGTATCAAAATAAAATTAATCTGTAAAACAGATTTCAATTAAGAAACGTGTCTCTTTTCTTGGAGATACATCTGATCCAGACTGCATATGTGAACTAACAGTCTGCAGCAAAGCTGCAATTTTCCCAAGTTTTTTTTTAGTTATGGCTACTCACACTCTAAAACTCTATACTTAAGTGTTCCTCCCTCTTCCTCTGAAAGTATGAGATTGATCCAAATTCCAAATCTATTATGCACATCCACAGACCAGCCCCAGTCTTATCCCAAAGCCTGAAAATCTCAATCTGAATTAAAGTATTAAGAGTTGCATGACTTAAACAGGTAATTAAGCATGCATGTCCCAACAGGCAGAATTATATAATCCCCAACATTCATTTAAAAACTCATGGATAATTACTCTTTCTACCAATGCCTGGTAAGTATTCAAGTGTTTATATATATATATATATATATATATATATATATATATATATATATATATATATATATATATATATAGATAGATATATATATATATATATATATATATAAAGTTACAAATATAGTGCGCACAGAGTAAAAAGCAAAAGAAATTATATATGGCAAAACTATATTTTGAAAAAGGTTAGAGACTGTTTCATTCACTCCCTACTGCATGTGTTTACAGAATGTTAGTTTCAACTGTTGCATAATGTTTGTGGCTACTGTTTGCCCTAAATTTTTGGTTGTGTTGATGACAAATGGTTTTGGACGGATTTTCCTCCCTTTGGATAATACGTTTAATGGATGTATGCTGTGATACATTAACACTTATTATATATGTGTGCTTTTTGGATGTTTTGGATAGTCTTATTCTTGTAAATTTAAATATTTATATTTTTTAACCAGGGTATTTTAACACTTCTTGTAAGCATAGAACATATTCTATTCATGTCAATTGACTTCTCTGCATTGAAGGTTTAAACAAAAATTATAAATGTGGAGGAAAGTATGATTAGTGAGTATTGACCAGCCTTTACATGTGGTTATTAACACAGCAAGTAACTGATCTGAGAGTAAAATCTTTTCATGTAAAATGATTTTCCTGCATTGATTATTAAAAATCTAAAATATAAATGAGGAAGGGATATGCAGTTTTAGCAAAGAAGCATAGATAATATAATAAATAAAAAAAAAAAAACAGAATTATAAATATTTCTGATCACTGAAGAAAAGGTTGATATTATTGTTTACAGTTGGTAATATAGTTCCAACAAGTTAATGTTTCTTAATGCGTAATGCAATTCTGACTCCAAGAAAAATCTGTCTAAATCAATGAGATTTAAACCTATAAAAAATCTGTCTAAATCACTAAGAGCCGAAAATGGCTCCACTGGTTCAAATATCAATGAGAGACCAATTATACACTATACATTCATATACAATATATATATATATATATATATATATATATATATATATACTGTTAATAAGGGTAGGGATCTAAATAGTTCTCAATTATGACCCTGAGCAGGGCCTCAGGGTGAAGCCAGGGACCCAGCAACTAAGCTGTAGGCAACATGCATGGATATTGGGTGTAATTTTCAACAATTACTGTACTGTTTTAGAAGTCACTCTACTGACCAAAATTTTGAAATCTACTGATTTGATGTACTGATTCTCTCACATGTATGCTGATATTAGATCTAATTATCAAGAATTCAGAAATGTTTTTCTTCCCCAAATAAATATTATTTATCATGTGCCATGTTATAAGTTTTTAGACTTCGAGACCAAAAAAAATGCATATTTTGTTTGTCACCAATCATCAAAAATATTCCTATAAATTTTCCTGATGTCCAAGTACAATTTGACCAGAGCGGTCAATTTGTCCAAATAAATTTTTGGCAACTAAATTTATAAAAACCATTAGTCTTTTTTGATGTGCAAAAGCAAAACCTGGGAGTACCATGCATTTATGTTATTTACATATTTGTTTCAACCCTGCTTGTGTCAATATTTTAGGATGTCAGGAATCACGGGGTTTGTGTGGTTGCTTTAAATGACCCATCAGTCTTTTTTTTTTGTGGACATGTATGATGATAGTTAAATTGTAAGGAATGATATGAGCCACTGTGTCAAAAATTATGTTCCCTTATTTGCAAATGTCGAAACGAGTTAGTTAAAACAGTGCTTCTCAATTATTTTTCTTATGCCTTGGGGCTTCATTTGATTACAGTCTCTTTGTCCATGAGTAGAACCTTCATTCCAGGACCACTCTATTCAATCATCTTACTAATATATTGTTTTATTGCTAAAATGTCGTTCATTTTCGAATGCTGACAATTAAGGTGGCGCTCTACAGTTTTGTATTGTGCATAAAGTTAGAATATTAAAGAAAAAGAATTTCCCCAGGTTTCCTCGCTTGTTATACTAGCTATTTCAAAATGACCTTGTATATCTTTGGTGTTGTTCAATGAACCTTTAATTCCATTTATTTTGGCGTATGGTTGATGGGTGAAATATGGGTTATAGAGTAAACAGCTTGGCCTCACTCCAGATGTGCACCTTTAAAAAAAAACCTAGCTCCACTTCGTAATTTTCACTTTCTGGATTTCTGAGGTAAATTATTAAAAAAAAGAGCCGATAACTTTTTTTGCATTTTACATATCTGATCATTCATTCATTGCACTTTCAGAAGCTGGTATTATCTAGTCGGGCAAAATTCGTTTTCCCTATTTTAATATATAGGTGCTAAAGATAGTGTACTTGAGACTGATTCAAACTGATTTTTTTAGCACAAGGGAACAGTCGTTTTAGTTAGCAGTGTGCTTAGATCATGTACAATTTCCACAAGTACAATATCCAAAGAAATGTCAGCCACATTACATCAAAGTAGCATAGATATGTCAATATTCTCTCCACCGTTTCAAATGCAAACAACTTCACGTTATATACGTCACTCTCTCAAAAGTAGACAATAACTGGTGACATTTGATTACCGTCTCTTTGTCCATAAGTAGAACCTTCATTCCAGGACCACTCTCTTCAATCATCTTACTAATATATTGTTTTATTGCTAAAATGACGTTCATTTTCGAATATTGACGATTAAGACTATGTTGCCCAAGCCTACTTCCGGTCCAACTATTTACCGGAACAACCCGGAATAAATCGAACATTCCGGAACAAACCTAAACTCTCAACCAAGTTTTGGAGTGATGTTCTATGTTTAATTCAAAATTTGTATACGTGTATAATAAAACTGTCCACAGGTCCACGAGATTTTTTTTCAGGAAAATAGAATTTTACATACCGAAATGTTGATAGAGGATTAAGTTATGAATAAAACGGGGTAAATTATCCCTGCATCAATTCCAAGCAAGTTTGCCTAATTATACATTGTGAAACAAACATATGCCATAATCTGCTTCAGTAACAGCCTTTCCACAGAAATTGTGTTGTTTTCTCTTCTGTATGTATCGCACGAAACAATGACAAGATTTATCTAAATAATCGACATCTCGAGATGTAAGCCTTAATCAAAACAATGGTATTGTTGAAAGAATGGACAAATTCCAAACAAATTTCTACTGAATCTGTCCACAAAAACAATCAGGAAAATAACCCTGCAATGGGACATTCTAAAGAAACATTCATGGACACAGATTTTGCTGTTAGATTTGTACGTTTCTGTCACACTTCATTGATATCTGTACCTAAAGGCTTAAAAAAGAATGTTTGTTAGCTTTCTGGTAAGAAATGAAGCCCATGTAACAAAAAAAGAAGCAATATTCCAGATGACAGTGGTGCTTGGGACGGATAAAAACCACCTATTACCTGATTTTACCAAATGGGGGCTTGAACAAAATAATTCTCAGAAATGGCGTGTACGGTACAACTGTTAAAAAAGAACATGTCTATCTCCTTAACCACCAACTTCTGACAATATAATGATCCTTCACAGGTACTACACTTCTCTGAAACTTGACGCCGACTATGAGAAACGAATTACATGGCTAACATGGCAGTATGCCTTTACGTAAATATATCTGTAAATTTCCAGGTGTAGCTCCTCATGGGGAGTATAAACAAAACTGTGATGAATACATACGCACCACTACATCTGGAATTTACAAAATATCTGAACTCCTTGCAACAAATAAACATAGCACTTTCAAAAACTTGTGAAAGAAACGCAGTCAAATAGCGCCAAGAAGAATCAAACGAATTAGACACAACAAATACAGAGATAAAAGGAAAACAGAACATATCAGTGGTAACATAAGAAATATAATTTAACAGAAATTAAAAACCTAGTAAGTATGAACCATTCCTTTGTACAATCTGTGGCAAGGGGTTCAGGCAAATCACCCTATAGTGTTTTGTACACTGATAGTAGTTAATGGGGACGATATAGGGACAATGGGAAAATACATTACGGACCCCCCTGGGACGATATGGGGACAAGATTTATAGGGACAATGGCACACCCTGGGACGATATAGGGACAATAGGAATTTTGTATAGCGACAATAGGAATGGAACAGGTGGGATGACGTCATGGTACTGGTCACTTGCAACAATGTAGCAAGTACCGTGATGTCATGCCACCTGTTTCATTTCTATACAAAGTTTTATGCATTCGCGTTCGTGTCAGTGGATAGTATAGTATGTTTTATGCATTCGCGTTCGTGTCACCTCTTTCATTTCTACACAAAGTTTTATGCATTCGCGTTCGTATCTGTGGATAGTATAGTATGTTTTATGCATTCGCGTACGTTTTCCATAGATTGATGAACATCAATCTATCCTACCCAAATTATATAACCGACTAAAAAAAATTTAGGTAAGAGAATAATGTTTTTGGGAGTTAAACATAAATTATACAATCGAATAAAAAAAAAATTTTAGGCAAGAAAGAATAAATCTTTTCGAGGCAGTGGAGTGGCCCTGAAAAGGGCCGTCGTTTGTTATGTTAACACCATTCCATTAACATAGAGGACATCGCATAGGTCTTCTTCTCTTCCTCAAACTTTGTCTAACCTCTGGTCCGTAGATGAGAGTCCGCTTCAGACAGCCTTGTCTTTCCACATAGGTCCTTCTTTTCCAAATGCTCCTCTCCGTGATCCTGATGATGGTCCATGATAATTTAACATACGTGGGTAAGTCCGTACGGAAAAAACAACGACGATACGAAAGTAGAGGATTCAACGTTGGTCCACATCCTTGTGACGAGAATAGGTGATGGGAAGGAAGTGAACCGCGTTTATTTATAGTGGAAGACCGGATCGGAAAGGATTGAAATTGTTCGCCAATCCCCATACGCGTTACAAAATTCAGTCACTTCGCTGAGTCTGTCTTCCAATCCGAAGAGAACTACCTGTGACGTCACATTTCCTATATAGGTGCGCTAGCGTCTGTGCGCAGTGAATCGATGCGACATTGTTTTGTGAAACATGACTGAAACTAAGAAGAAAATGAATTGGGGTGCACCGACTTTGGAGACGAAAAGCGATGGCATAGCAGTGGCTACCAAAGTCAACACAGGGTTATTTCCAGAAGAGGTCGATTTTAATTGGGATTTAGTAGATTTTCTCTCTTCGCAAGAATTTGTTCCGGTACCAGAGCCTTCGCCACCTTCTCCTTCTTTACCACAGGTCGAGGACTTTAAACAGAGACAGAAAGAAGAATTGGAGAAATTTCTACAACAGCAGAAAGAAGCAGAACAAGCTTTTCACCTTCAACAGCAACAGCGAGAGAAAGAAGAGGCAAGAAGGAAACGACAGGAACAAGAAGAAGCAGCAGAGAAAAAACAAGGTCTAGGAGAGAAAGAGAACAGTGAAAGTCAAACGGTAATGGTACTCTTAGACATTTTGGCAGAGTTAAGATGTCTGAAACAAATGTATCAGACTTCTTTATTACGACCCAAGAGAAAAAGACCTTCCCGAGCTAAACAGTCCAACCCTATTACTACACCGGAGATACCACCCCTAGTGATTTCTACCAAATCATTGACAGGAGCAAGTCCAGAAGTAGGCCTTGGCCGTGGCAAAGGCTTAAGGCAGTTAAAGCGGATTGCTTCTCGTTCCTGAGTTTGTTCTAAGAAAAAAACAAACACCCAACGGTCCTTTTCAGGGCCACTCACTTCTTTCGAAAAGAGATAATATTCATTTTCCCAAAATCAATTAAAACTCAAAATCCCTTTTATTTTATTTTTTTTAAATTAAGATGTACTTGTGTGAGTGCGTGAGTGTAGGCCCTCATTCTAAACAATCAAAACCAGGAGACACTTACGTTTTTTCAGTCTGGTCTATTCTGGTACAAATATATACAATTCAATGTCACAACACAACACAACACTTTTTTAAAAAGTTCATAGACTTCTTCTGTGTCTTTATTCTTTCACTCTCTCTGTTTTTTGAATTTCTTCACTTTCACAGTTTTTTCCTCCTCTTCTTCCTGACCTCTGTCTCGTCTTCGTTTCTTTTCTGTCTTCTCTCTGTGAACGTGTCGGGGTTTTTCTTTTGCCGAGGGTACCTCTTTCTCTTCCTTCTCCTCCTCCTGCTCCTGTTGCTTCTTAGGGCAGCCTGAAGACCAATGTCCTCTCTCTTGACAATGATAACAGGTATCCTGACTTTTGTTTCTTTTGACACCGGTCTTGCTTTTTTGACGATCTGGACATTCTGTAGCCCAATGCCCTTTCTTCTGACAGATATAGCAAGTATCTTGATTTTATCTCGAAAGGAGGGAGAGTTGTCCGTCAGCTTGTCTGAAGAAAACTTTCTTACGACACCTCGCAAAGCTCTGATCAGAAGTTCGATTTGTGTGGGCTCTTCCATCGTGCTGATCGGCTTGAGAGTGAAATGAATACTGAGAGGGAAGGCACCAGCCCTTTATATATACACTGAGCCTGACATGGATATATAGGGATCCATGGCGTTTCAAATTTAGTCATTTGACTTTTTGCAGTCAAGATGAAACGATCGCATCATTTCGTAAAGAAAGGAGAAGGAAGTAAGAGACAGAAACGTGATTTATCGCCTCGCACAGTAGCTGAAGTCTTGGCTCAAATTCATGCCAGCGATTTTGAAGATGAGATGAGTGAACCAGAATCCAGACCCAGAGAGTCTACATCCAACCAGAGTTTACCATCACCACCAGTACACCCTGAAAAGTATTACCACATTCGAGAGACGGACAAACGCTCCTCTAGAAAATTTAGAATTACAGCCTACACGTACACGGTGAAGTTTAAAGATTTCAAGTCAGACGTACCGCTGGAGAAAGCAGAGGGGTTCTTCACCGATGTATGGGATTCTTTGTTAAAAACATTGAAACAGCAATGTCAAGCCAAAGAAAACGATCGCTTGAGACTTTCTATTCATCACTACAGTTTGAAGTCACCCCGTTTGGATCGAGTTTAGCAGGCCGGCAGAACTGACGCCTTGCAAAGTCATGGACAAGATTCAACACGTGCAAGAATCCAACGACAAGTTTCACATCACCGATGGAAAAGCGACACTGTTCATGACCCACGTGTCTCTTCCCCAAGGGACAGGACAACGCAAAAAATTGTTATTGGTAGACGACCTTCGCAGCATCAAATGCAGCCTCGTTCAAATTAACAACACTCAAGACCAGATGTGTTTAGCCCGTGCCATCGTGGTGGGACGAACGTATGCCGACAAGAACGACACGGCAGAATGGAAAAGAGCCAACTATTCGAAAATCTAGCAGAGATAAGCAACAAAGAGAAGCAGAACTCCTGTTACAGCAAGCGGGGATATCCAAAGACACCGCTTGTGGCATTCCTGAAATGCAAAAGTTGCAAGACGTCTTAGCTCCACGCTACACCTTGAAAGTTCACCCTCAAGAAGTGCGCGGACCTCTGTTGTTTCGAGGCAAAGATTTCAAAGACGGAAAATACATTCACGTCTATCATCACGATGAATATTTCGATGCCATTACCAGTATCACTGCATTTCTGGGATACGGTTATTACTGTGAGAAATGTGACTATGGCTATAACAATCGAGAGCAACACAAGCATTGTGGATCGAAATGTGAGGGATGTTTGGCCTCTAAACCCTGTCTGGACGAAGCACAAGGACGAGAGCATTGCCCAGCTTGTCAGCGTACGTTTGTCAGCCCTGTCTGTTACCAACAACATCTAAAGACGCAAGGTTCACAGCAGAAATGTGCTTGTCAACTCCTGAGATTGTGCCCTACATGTCGACAAGGCATATGTACCAACAGTGCCAAGGCGCACGTATGTTCAGGAAAGAAACGATGTCACATTTGTCGTCAAATCGTGGACTTGGAACATCAATGCTACATTCAAAAATACCAATCCAAACATGAAGAAGAAGATAATGACCAGAAGAAAGGCAATTTCATCTTTTTTGATTTTGAATGCATGCAAGAGACTGGCATTCACATTCCAAATTTCTGCGTGGCTCATCGAGCGTGTGAGAAGTGCATCCAAGAGCCTATCTTTACTCATTGCCCTCACTGTAGCGAGATTCCTGGAGGACGTGAAAAAATCTTTCGGGGACCGAACACATTGGTCGATTTCGCCCAATGGATCTTAGAACCTATCGACGAGACGTGGAGTCAAGAAGACATCGAACGTTACGGAGATTGTCATTGCTATGCCACGGTGATGGCTCACAATTTCTCGGGATACGATGGACAGTTTCTTTTGAGATACTATACGGAACAAAGTACCGAACGTCCGAAAGTGACTTTGAACGGAGTCAGAATTATTTCCATGCAAGTGGGACAAGTGCAGTTTAAAGATTCGATAAGTTACTTGGCCAAGCCTTTGGGTCGCATGCCTAAAACGTTTGGAATGACAGAAATGGCTAAAGGCTATTTTCCACACTTTTTCAACACCGAAGCCAATCAACACGCCGTTCTATCTCATTTGCCTGAGGCTCACTACTACGACCCCGACAACATGCGTACCGACAAACGAGAAGCTTTCTACGCTTGGTACCACACTCACGCTTTGGACCCTTTCGACTTTCAGGAAGAAATGTTAAAATATTGCCGTTCCGACGTGGACATTTTACGGCGTTGCTATGGAAAATTTCGAGACCTGTTCATGGAACACGGAGGTATCAATCCTTTGAATGAAGCTTGCACCATTGCCAAAGCGTCTTCCTTAGTGTACCGCCAACGACCCATGCCCGAAAACACCTTGGCTGTCATAAGTCCTCAAACGATGAACTTTGTTAAACGTCAATACTCGGTCAAAGCCCTACGCTGGTAACATTACTTGTGTGACAAGGAAGACAAATGGATCCAACACGCTCGCAACGGAGGAGGCGAGAAAACCATCGGAAGTTATTCGGTGGATGATTGGGACTTAGAAAAACCTCAAGATCGTGTACGAGTTTAACGGGTGCTTATTTCACGGATGTCCCATCTGCTACCCTGAACGTAACACGACAAATCAGTTTTTACAACAGACCTTGGAAGACTTGTACCAGGCCACTTGTCAGCGACGACTAAAGTTAGAAGAGCAAGGATACCAAGTGGTAGAAATATGGGAACACGAGTACGATCACCGTTTGAAAACCGATCCCGAGTTTAAGCGCATCGTGGAAAGTTACAAGCTGGTGGACCCACTGAACCCAAGGGACAGTTTGTATGGAGGACGGACGAATGCCACCTGTTTGCTGTACCAAGCCGACGAGGACAAAGGAGAGGAAATTAAATACTTGGACGTGTGTTCTCTGTATCCGTACGTGTGCAAATATTGTCGCTTTTCCGCAGGGAACCCGCAATTGCTGACGGAACACATTGACCTGGACAAAATTCGCCAATACGAAGGATTGATCAAGTGCAAAGTCTTGCCTCCCACAAACGTGTACCATCCCGTTTTACCACATCATTGCCAAGGAAAACTGATGTTTCCCTTGTGTCGTACTTGTGCCGAAACGTGTAACCAAGATCGACCTTGTCAGCATAGACAGGAAGAACGAGCCTTAACGGGAACGTGGGTTAGCGTGGAATTGTTCAAAGCTCTGGACCTGGGATACCAACTGTTAGAATCTTACGAAATTTACCACTTTCCCGAGACAGAAAAATACCACAAGGGCGTCGAAACACAAAAGGCATTTTTACAGACTACGTGAATGCCTTTTTAAAACTGAAGATGTCCCTCCAAGAAGTGCACACAGTCACCATCGTCGTTCTTCTGTCCAAAAAGGAAAAGGAAAAAGAAAATGACAGTCACGTCATCCGAAAAAGCGCTTAGCCAAACATCGACGTCACCCCCAGAAAAGACACACTTGTGCAAAGAAAAAGGGGAGCCACCAAAAAGGAAAATTTTTTGGTGATCTTGGAAAACACATCGTCACCATTATGACGAAGCGATAGTCCCCAAAAAAGGATAAAAGACCGTGAGACATGTCATCGACGTTAGTGTATTTGTTGCTGTGTGTGTCACGGAACCAACGAACCAACCGAGAAAGATGTCACCCCCAAAAAAGACATCCTTCTTCTACCCCAAAGGAAAGAAAACGAAAGGAATGCCACCTCCTTTAGTCAAACACTGGGACATGTTGTCCGTCCTGTGCAAAGCTTCTCCACCCATGCGAAAACAACTTATTCAAACTGCCTCCAAAGATGTCATCGATACCGTGAGCGAATATTGCTTGAATGTTCTGAAAGGCACGATACCTTTGTCTAAACATCAGAAAAAATGCTTAGCTAAGCATCGACACGTTCTTCGCCAAATCGTCCAAAAGAAAATACCCATTCGTCAAAACAAGAAGATGTTGGTGCAACGCGGAGGAATTGCCATTTTACCCCTGTTAGGACCCTTGCTGGGAACCGTAGGAGGACCTATTCTGAAAGGAGTATTGCGAACAATGTCAAGGATCCTGGGATCGTAGTTCCAAATATTTGTTTTGTGTCATCGACATCTTTTCCAAATTTGCTTGGGTCGTACCAATGACTTCCAAATCAAGCAGTGAGTTAGTGAAGGCCTTCAAACTGGTGTTGAAACAAAGCGGACGTCACCCTTTTCGATGGCAAACTGACAAAGACACCGAATTTCTGAACCAAGCTTTCCAAAAATAATTGAAGAAACGTGACATTCATTTTTTCACCACCGAGAATCCCGAAACCAAAGCCAGCATCGTGGAGTGGAACGTTCGCACCTTGAAAGAACGCATGTGGAAATATTTTACGCATCAACACACTCTCAAGTACATCGACGTCTTGCCACACCTCGTCCAATCGTACAACCAATCTTACCATCGGAGCATCGGACGTGCCCCCCAAGAAGTGACTCCCGACAACGAAGTGAAGTGACTCCCGACAACGAAGTGACCGTCTTTCAGCGACTGTTTGGTACGTCCCCGACAGTAACTGTACCCAAAAAAGGTGGAGTGTTGGCACCAGGAGATTGGGTGCGCATTGGCAAAACCAAACGCACTTTCGACAAAGGTTACTTACCCAACTGGACCACCGAATTGTTTCGTGTCACCGAACGTGTGCGAGGCCGTGATCTTGCCGTCTATAAATTCGAAGACATGAACGGGGAAGTGTTAAAAGGAACGTTTTACTTGCCCGAATTACAACGTGTGACCAAAAAAGAAGACGACGTGTGCGAGATCGAAAGCATTCTCGATCGAAGAACCTGAAAAGTGAGAAAACGACGTGTCAAAGAAGTCAAAGTACATTGGAAAGGATATCCTCCCAGTTTTGACTCTTGGATCGACTCTTCGCAAATCATCGACTATAAAAAGAAGTGACCATCATGCCCTTCAACACAGTCTCAGGTACCGCAGTGACCACTCCTTCACCCAGTTCTTCTCTGCAAGATCTACAAAAGCAGCCCTTGTGGGTGTGGTGTGGAGAACGTGTGCCTAAAATGCAAATCGTCTTTTTCTGCCATATCTTTGTGGTGTATTGTGTCATCGGTGCTGCCATTGCCAATCTGAATTTTCAACAAGGAGACAAACAATTGTGGACCATATTACTCAACAGTTGCATCGGTTACCTTCTTCCCAATCCGTCTCTGAAATATTACTCTAACGGGAACAACAACGGGAGTCTTGCGTCCAACGTCAGTCCCCCATCCAACAGTCACCCTAACCATCCTCTTTTAGACACTCCTCTGACTTCCAGCGACTCCTCGGACACTAGAACTGTGGAATTATGAACAACCAATTTTACTTAACGTTACCCAGTGACAGTTCCATGGAGGTGTTTTCCAATAACACCTTATGCTGTTACACGGCCAAATTACCTCAGGCCATCCAATCGGATCCCGACGCCCATTGGGAAGTGGCTTTAGTGGAAATGATTCACCCTACACAAATCAAAAACATCGTCGAAAATTAAAACACTTTTACGGTAGAATTTCATGACGAGCAAGTTCACCAAGACTTGGATGCACGCAGCAGTGTTGGTGACTGTATGAAATCACAAGACACCAAAACTAAACGAACCACTTATCGGTTGAAAATTCCGCCAGGCTATTATTTTAGTGGTCAACATTTGGTGAACGCTGTTGCTGACAGGTTCAATGCCATGTTTGGTAAAGTCTTGGAGAAAACCAGAAAAAGTGTCACGATCGAATACCACAAAATAGCTTGTCGCCTACTAATAAAATTTTCAGAGGACAAAGTATTGGCCATTACATTTTGTCCTGAATTGTATGATATTTTGGGTGGAGACCCCAAGCTTATCAAGATTACAAGCGAAATACCAGCCATGACCGCTAACTCGGATTTTGCGAAATATTTTAGATTCCCTGTAGAAATGAACCAAGGACTGAATTTGATCTTTGTGTACTCCGATGTGGCGGAGTACAACGTGGTGGGACACACTTCCGTACCGTTACTGCGTGTCATTCCTTTCAAAGTGGATTCTGCCACGAACGATGACGAGGAAGGTGGAAACACCTATCACGTTCACCGCGAATTTGTACATCCTCACTATTTGCCCGTCAGTAAGTCGTATGTCGACACTGTCAACATTACCATAAAAGGAGATCTGGGACAAAATATTCCATTCACCAAAGGGAAAGTCACAGTGAAACTCCATTTTCGAAAACGATTACTCTAACTATTTGTCAGTCATGTATCCTGTGTACCAAGGAGTCGCTCGACAGCGAGGACATGGTTTAGGAGATATGTTAAAATCAGCCGTTCATTCGGAGGCTCCCGTTTTCAAACCGTTGGTGACACGGGGATTACACGCCTTGAAAGATGCCGCGTTGACGCAAGGTAAAGAATTTCTCCAAAATATTATCATTGACAAACAAAATCCTAAAGAAGTTTTCTTGAGAACAGGCAAAAATGTCTTGCCATAGTAAGTATGGTGTGTTTTATGCGTTCCCGTACGCTTGTGTGGATAGTAAGTATGGTGTGTTTTTATGCGTTCCCGTACGTTTGTGTGGATAGTAAGTATGGTGTGTTTTTATGCGTTCCCGTACGTTTGTGTGGATAGTAGGTATGGTGTATTTTATGCGTTCGCGTACGTTTGTGTGGATAGTAAGTTCAGGGCCACTCCACTGCCTTGAAAAGGTTTATTCTTTCTCGGCAAAATTTGTTTTTATTCGATTGTATAATTTATGTTTAACTCCCAAAAACATTATTCTCTTACCTAAAATTTTTTTAGTCGGTTGTATAATTTGGGTAGGATAGATTGATGTTCATCAATCTATGGAAAACGTACGCGAATGCATAAAACATACTATACTATCCACAGACACGAACTCGAATGCATAAAACTTTGTATAGAAATGAAAGAGGTGACACGAACGCGAATGCATAAATCATACTACACTATCCACTGACACGAACGCGAATGCATAAAACTTTGTATAGAAATGAAACAGGTGGCATGACGTCACGGCACTTGCTACATTGTTGCAAGTGACCAGTACCATGACGTCATCCAACCCGTTCTATTCCTATTGTCGCTATACAAAATTCCCATTGTCCCTATATCGTCCCAGGGTATGCCATTTGTCCCTATAAATCTTGTCCTCATATCGTCCCAGGGGGATCCGTAATGTATTTTCCCATTGTCCCTATATCGTTCCCATTAACTACTACTGATGAAGAACTGACGGACTTAAAAATGATTGTGCAGACGTTCCTTGATGTAGACAAAACATTCAGTCTAATGACTAACTTGTTATAAGCAGTCGACCTCAACTAGGACTCAAACAGGCGAAGCTCCATTATTTACTGGCCTGATTTTTCTTCGTGGTAAAATTGACTTTGAATCTTATTGACAGTTTTTTCTCCATCTTAAAGTTAAAATGATCGACGTTGACACGACTGACTTAGTAATCAGAAGAGACGATGAGAAAGCGCTGGTGAAGGCATGAAAATCGCATTTCCAAATGTCACACAAGTTTTGTGTAATCATCATTTACGACAATATGCAAAAGAGAACTAGTAGGTGTCGCAGTTGACAAGACGGACATAGAGAGGATTCTGAATAAGCTCTTTGGAGATGACCGACTAGTACATGCCGACGAGAGTATCTGTTCTGACGTTATGGCAGAAGAAATAGCAAACAAAACTGAACAAGTTTCTGATACATTTCGAAATTGATTTTTATCAAATTCTCAAAGATCAAATTAAATCTAAGGTAAATGAACCCTTTCGAGAGGGACGTACTGAAAAAATCATGCTCGAACAATAACTGTGAATTTGTCAACCATATTTTGAAACAAAGAAGAGACTGAAAATCTAGACCTTTACTGGACTTTACTTATGACATGAATTAAATGATAGACACTCAGTTTAAAGGTCAACAAAGGGCTTTCATAAGTTCCGGACAATAATGATTAGCAGACAGTCACAGATGTATCCCTGATGTATTCAGCCATGTGGTCAGCCAATACAAATGATGAATGTGGAAAACATTATGCAAAGTTTCACAAATTCATCCAAAAAGATCTAAAAATGATGATTTCGTCCGACGAGACAACTTCAGTTGTGGCACTTAAGATCAGTGCAAGGAAACCTGGTCAAAGAAAATGGACAGTGAACGAATGAGCATATGATCATGAACGGCAAAACGTCCAAAACATACTGACGCTGATAAAGACAGGTGCACTGACACAGACGTCGAATTAAGACCTAAACAGACGGTACCTAAATATTTGCATCAGAAATGAACCTCTTAATCTAAATGTGACAGCTCGATTCTCTGTTAGAATGCGAATCATTCTCTTAATCTAAGTGATCCGGTCTTTTAGTTTTTATTTTTTTTATTTATTTATTTATTTATTTATTTTTTTGTTGTACACATGATGATTTGGAAGTGTTAACATGTATCGTTACACTGCATTATTTACACAATTTATAAATGCTCTGTTTGTGACTTTACCATTTCCCTCTAAATGTTAACTTAAAATACTGTTTGATTGTGAAATCAATAATAGCCATGTAGTTTTTATTTGTATTTCTTTATATTTCATCACTTTCTGTGTTGTGTATAAATTTCTTGAATATTCATTGGTGTTGTTTTGCTCTCTTTGATTTTGACATGCTGAGCCAAAAATACGAATCTGATTATTTGTTGAGACTGTGTTTTTATTCATACACTTGAGTAAGTATCCCCCTCATACATCAAAGTATGAATATAACCCCAAAATAAATAAAACAAAAAGTAAAATAAACAACGCCAGTATAAAATTAATTGAAATTAACGGAAATATAAGTATCACAATTTACAGAAGTACGTAGAAATTGTGTTTTAACCTTTGTTCCGTTATTAGCTATTTATTGTTTTTATTCCCCGGTTATTGCG
This sequence comes from Megalonaias nervosa, assembly GCA_016617855.1. Lineage (NCBI taxonomy): Eukaryota > Metazoa > Mollusca > Bivalvia > Unionida > Unionidae > Megalonaias > Megalonaias nervosa. The sequence continues at coordinate 78,868 of JAECUM010013598.1, forward strand.
TTTTTTTCGGCTTGTGCTAATTTCTTCCGGTAAATAGTTTAACCCGCCTACGTTTGCTTGGTTTCGTACAAAAGGGTAGCGCTTAATAAAAGACTCTTGTTTTCGTTATGATATTATAAGATCTAATTTAGTGTAAAATAATTCATTAGAAGAAAAGGATAATTTAGAGTTTATTTTTCTTAAATGTATTAAATAAAACTCTTGTTATTATCTATTTATTAACTCTATTTCGTTCCTTTCAATAATTTCATCTAATAAACTGTTCCCGCGAAAGATGGATTTTCAACTAATTTGTGACATCCAACTACAGATGTAGTTTCCTTTCAGCTTGGGATTATTTATAAATTACAAAAATGGCAGGAAAAAGGAGACTTAGTGTTTTAAAGGAACAGAATGGTGATGTTGATGGCGCATCATCTTTAGCCGCAAAAAGACCCGAGAAGACAGACCCCAGATACGTCGAGGGCGCCATCGTTCGGATAAAGCTGGAAAACGTTTTGTATGTTGTATTGAGTTCGACTCACTAAGCCCGTTATTCAGTCAGAACCACTTGCACCAGCTTCTCTATTACATTGAAAGTATGATCAAGAGAAATCAGACATATTGACTCAACCTGAGACTGCAGGGGGTGGGGGTGGAAATGTCCTAGCCCACCATAACTGAAGCGGTTACTATAAACACAGGAGTCTGCAGTTTTATCAATAAAGCACGACGAAATTTCTGAAAACATGAAATCACCTTAACGGTATTATAAATTAACACAAGGAATGCAAGCGTGACCACAACCCTCTGCTCGATTCGACTATTCTCGCGCGTCTTTTATCGCTTCAGAATCGCAAGAAGACTGAAAAACTACACATATCCATTCAAAAAACAGTAACGTACCAACGCATCACTCTCGGACGACCATCGCATGAATCCAATCCGACGAATTAACTTTTATTTTCACCATTACGGTCACAAACCCTGTCAAACAGAACTCATTACAGGAAGTAGCCCATTTCTACTAGTTTCTACCCGGCAGTAAATATGCGTTAGGGTCTAATAATCGTTTTGAACACGGCGCAGAATCTGTTCTCTTTTAATACTAGGGAAATTTAATACTGCGGACTCCGTCAGTTAGATGAATTTGCTCAGAATAATGAATGCATAATGAAAATGTTATTTACAGTATTATATTACTACTATTTTCAAAAGTTGTAAAAAAAATGCTGTCACTCTGCGCATACATGAATGCATACATACAGTTGCTGATAGCATTCAGACTGTCCTCGCATTGTATACACATTAATCCTGATAATTTTAGTATTTTGTGTTACCTGCCTCATCTGTCTGTCTGTCTCTCTCATCATCATCATCATCATCGGTAAACCATACAAGAATCATTTTGTTCTCTCTCGCATCGTCATTAATTGTAACGTATCGTATTACGTATTGATTTTCTACGTCACGACTATTCTCTCTCTCTCTCTCTCTCTCTCTCTCTCTCTCTCTCTCTCTCTCTCACACACACACACACACACACACACACACACATCATCATCATCATCATCATCATCAATGGTTAATCAGTGGAATAAAGCAACAGCTTTTCTCCTTTCCTATTGTTCATTTTTCTCTCTCTCTCTATCATTATCATCATCATCATCATCATCATAGTAAATAGTACATCTCTCATACAAGTATAATATTTTCTTCTTCACTATCATTTTCTGTTATGAAAAAAACTCAGTACAACAGATGATCTTACCAGGTGGCAACCTCTAGAAAGTCTATCAAACACATTTTTCAATCTTCCGGGTCCAGCATCCGTCTAGGCTTTAATAGTTGAAATGTGATGACGTCATCAACCGTTATTTGTACTATCCGAACTTTAACTACATATTTCTGTTCTGGAAATTGATACAAAAATTATTAAATGATACAATCTGAAATAGAAAACAAGTTAAACATTTTATGTTGTAAAATTAGATTCATGACGTTATTTAGCCGTGGTAGAAATGGGTTACTTCCTGTAATGAGTTCTGTTTGACAGGGTTTGTGACCGTAATGGTGAAAATAAAGGTTAATTCGTCGGATTGGATTCATGCGATGGTCGTCCGAGAGTGATGCGTTGGTACGCTACTGTTTTTTGAATGGATATATGTAGTTTTTCAGTCTTCTTGCGATTCTGAAGTGATAAAAGACGCACGAGAAAAGTCGAATCGAGTGGAGGGTTGTGGTCACGCTTGCATTCCTTGTGTTAATTTATAATACCGTTAAGGTGATTTCATGTTGTCAGAAATTTCGTCGTGCTTTATTGATAAAACTGCAGACTCCTGTGCTATAAACACCTAGTCCTACAATTTAAGACATAGCACATGTTGTTTTTGTTTAAGTGCTATGTCTTACTACCCAAATAACGAGTAGTCAAAGTTTCAGGAATATCTCACACTTGGCAGACTATATCAACACTTTTCCACTAATTTATGTGTAATTAATATACTTACTGTGCTGTCTTTATCCTGGTGGAATCAAAATATGACACTAGCAAATGGACGCATTTTCATGTTACGTTGACATACATTTGAATTTGTTGCAATGCGACAGTAGTCAATGTATGCTGAAGTATGTTCAGGTAGGTTCATGTGGGGGATATGTTTCTTGCTTATAGTTCCAGTAGGCATAATATATTTTTTATTCGTTTCATTAAAGAATAATATTTCAACCTTACCCGATTTCGGCATTCCTGGTTTTCATCGCTTTTCAGCCAACTGAAATGTAGGCCAATGAGACTTGAAAACAGGTCCATTTCTTTTGTGAGAATTTGAATTTATTAGAGAAAAGACATCAGGGTAAGTAAAGTCTGACAAAAACATAACTTTACATTGTAGAAAAGTGTCGTTATTGGTTGTCAGTTGTGAAGATATAACGAATGCTATACTTGCAATATCTGGGAAAATAAATCATATTCCTATCGATTTCATGCAGGTGTATCTCGATGAAAGGTCGTTAAAGTTTGCTAGGCCGGTTAGTAAGCGGCTACCCTATGCCGACACCAAATGGTTTCGGCGAATTCCAACTTTTCGATAGGGAATGGACTCTGACCCTACACCCCAACACAAATGTCCAAATATCAAAAATGGGGTGGCAAGGAAACTCAGACTAGATTGACAAGTGCTATAATTAGGAGAAAAATAAATAATTCGTCTCAAAATTGCTTGAATCATATTTTATCTTGCTCTATAGTACTATTCAAACAAAAACAAATCATAATTCACGTGTGTTCACCTATATATGCACCAAGAATGTGTAAATACATGCATATTTCGGGGTGTATTTCGTTATTTCAGTGTTTATAGTAACCCTAACTAAAGTATTTGTATACCCTTTTGTTTGTATGTACCCCCCACCAATATTTAAAACGAAAAGCATCAATGATATAAAAAAATGCACAAAACTTAGTCATTTCATTCATTGATTGTTTATTTCTAACCTGATTGTCGCCAAGGGGTCCCCAACACTGTCAACTTATTGGTGTTTCAATGCAAACAAGCTCCCAATATAAACAAGCCAACAGACTGCTCATTGTCGCTTTCTGGTTTCTATTAGTCTTAAAACAAATTGAATAAATAAGTAGGAGGAACTATTGTATACAAGTGTTCAACATGCTATAAAATCAAAATATGGAGTTGGAAATTTTCAAAGACGGTGAACAATATCAGATCTCTTGCTTGAAAACATAGACAGACCCAAGCAAATATGGCGACCATGTTGCTAAAGAAACTCCATTTTGATTGGGAATGCCAACAAGTTGACAGTGTTTGGGACTCCTTGGCAACAATTAGATTAGAACTTTGATATCCTTGACACTTTCTGTTTTAAAAATCATCAGAGGGGTACATACAAACAGGATGGTGTGCGAATACATTAAAAACACAAAAATACAAGTATTTTCAAGTTTTCTGCATACACCACTCCCTTGATAACTTGCGCCCTGATAAATTGCGAACCTGCTTATAACGCAGGGAGAGGCGTGGATCCCAATTTTTAAACCAGAAAATACAAAAAAATTTATCCCTACTGGTTGAACTTGAAGAAAATAGCGATCGAAATTGGTAACGGAAAATTGATATACCACTCGATTTATCATCGAAAACAGTAGATAGGACCTGGAAATTTAATCAACATTATGAAATAACGACTTTTAATAAGAAGTAATATATTTTGTTACATTTTCTTTTCAAACGACATTCTAAGTAAACCGCAATTAACAATATTCAAGGACATTTCGATCAATGAAAATGTCACGCCAAGTGGAGGCAGTAATTTAATAAATAAATACCAATTAAATAAATTTTTGTATCAATTGAAATTTGTATTCTAGTTCTATCTTTTAGTTCCTTTTAAGTGTAATCATCATAAATGCAATGTGTCCTCTTGTAATTAAACATAAAATGTGTCAATCTACTGTAACAGCTATGTCCGCGGGCGTTTCGCTGAGAACCTAATTAAGTGCCTACCGTGTTTTGATATCGGACTAGCGGAAGCATCTGTTGTATTGTTGCACTAAATAAAAAAAGGGCCTCCTTTTCTATTATCATGGTAATTAAGTCTTCTGAATCAAATAAAGCAGGTGGAATTGAAAAAAAAAGGCAAAAGGCATACAAATCCTACATCCTTAAGAACCAGCGGCACCAGTTGTATGTCGGGTAACTCATTTCAGTTGATCAATCGAACACTGTGATACATTTTATTGTGTACATATCTAATTAAACTACCTTAAAAATTACCTACTCAATCATAAATGTGATTAAAGATAGCAAGGCAGCCAAGCAAAATGAGTACTTTGTAAAATAATGAGCTTTGTTTCACAGATACGGACCGTTGTGGGAAAAACAAGTTTCAGAGAATTCTTGAATTCGCACGTAGAGATATCCTCAAGCATGATAAGAAGTTTCACTATTACTTTTGCAATGAAATCACTGCATGAATATTTTACTAATTGAAAAATACAAAAATTGAGTTTCGACGTAGATGATTTTCTGACGAAATAAATGTTACGTGTTTTTGATAAAAAGGAATCTTGTTTGGTAGTGTATCATCAGTTAGCCTGGTTCCCCGCTTCGCAGACTCCTAGTTTCGTGAAATACAATTATACAACACTCCGGGAACCAGACTAATCAACAAAACAAAAAGCCGTGACATAATACATGAATGTTTTCACATACCGTGTTTGGTTGTTGAAACCAGTTGCAATCATGTTATCAATCTTTCAGATGTTGGACATTTTGAAAATAAATGTGATATATAGATAATAACGAACAACTTCATCAGAAAAAGCGCTTTATTGATGATTTTTCTCGACTCGATTATAAAACGAGGATTCAGCCATTGAACAGCCCAGTTCCCCCTCCCCCCAACCCCAACCACGCGGTTTTCTGGATGTCTAGCGGGTTTTTTTGGAGGTCCCTCAGTAACTCGCGCCCTCGCTTATAGTGCGGTCTGTGTTTTTGGACCCCGATGTGCGTGAGTTATCGAGGGAGAGCTGTATTTAAAGGTATGTACAATGAAATTATGATTTTTAATTGTTTTAATAATAAGAACAAGCAAAATAAATATATTTTAAAGTGATTTTGATATGAACTTTTTCCGTTTATGGTATCCACATACTCTCCTGTTTATTGGTACCTACCTACCAATTTTGAAACCGAAACCGAAAATCATCAAGGATATAAAATATGCATAAAACTTAGTAATTTCATTCACCAATTTTAAAATTTGTAACCATATTCTGAGGTCTTGCTAGGATTTTAAAGCTAGGACATTTTGGTAAAAATAGGAGTCCCACCAGCAAAAGCTGCAGTCCCCTCCCAGAAGACGTGAACTTTGCAGATTAGAAGAACTATTGGTTGCCACTGAGTTTAATTTCCACATTCTTTATAACACTGACATATAGCTCTTGTTTGTTCATTAGAGTGTGACTGAATTTTGTCAGTTTTGTCAATCCAAGGAAAGGTCTTATTACAAAGACCAAGCCAGGCGTCACACACTTCCTTACAATTGGCTACTGTCCCATCCGAACTCTCAGTTCTAGCAACTTAAGCACTCTTCTGAATCTCATTACAGTCCTCGTCAGTTTGCCATTTAACCTCAAAATACTTATCCAACTTTGCAAATGGCATTTTGTTTAAGTCTCAATATTGCCTGATTTCGAGGTCACATGCACTACTGGTTCAGATACACTCGGAAATTAACACAATAATGAAAGCTAAAGTTGTTTATTTGATGTTCTGTCGTAAATAACCACATGTAGATCTCTTGGTTTTCTGCCTCTAAATTTGATTACTGTAAATATCAGAACATTTTCCCACCCAGCAGCCAGTCAGTGTCTTTGAACTTGCTGCCCAGCTATTGCATCATGTTCTTTAGATGTACTCTTATAAATGACCACATGTACATCTCTGGGTCTTCCTGCCTCTGAATTCAATCATTGTAAATATTAGCACATTTTCCCACCCAGCAACCCAACAAAGTCTTGAACTTGCTGCCCAGCTATTGCGTCATGTTCTTTTGCGGTATTCTTTTAATGACAACATGCTCACCATTGGGTTTGTCAGCCACTGAATTCTGTCATTGTAAATATCAGTACAGCTAATTGATCAACACATTTTCCTACTCTGCAGGTGACTAAAGCAAGTCTTTGGATTTTACTCCCCACCTATTACATGTGTACAGAGGACTCCAACCTAAGTGATTTTCTATGTTCCAGATAAAAATTTGCATCCAAATATGCATTATTAAGCATTCTGAGACCTCTGTGATTGTTGCCAGGGGGGCTGTAACAATATAAATTTATTGGTGTTTCAAACCAACTGGAGGCTCTTGATGTAAACAAGCAAAAAGACTGCTTATTTTCCTTTTCTGGTTTCTTGAAGAATTAATTTAAGTAAAAACTGGGTCGTCTGCATCCAATATCTGCAATGTCTAGTTTTAATATTTCTAAGACAAATTAAATATAAAGGATGAGTGCTTGTATACAAAGAGAACTGAAATATTTAGATTATCAAAGATGATGAATAAATGACATTTTTTGCTTGAAAACATAAACTCACCCATGCAAATATGGTGAAAATGTTACTAATAAAAACTCTCTTTGATTCAAAATGCCATCAAGTTGACAGCATTTGCAAAATCCTGATGATGATTAGGTTGGAAATTATAAATTGATGATTGAAATGGCCAAGTTTTGTGCATTTTATATATCCTTGATGCCTTTTGATTTTAAAATCAGTAGAGGGGTACAAACAAATGGTAGAGTGTGTGAATACTATATAATTTTTTCTAACAATTCATGCAATGATGTCACTCAGTTATACTTGATACTACAGGTATAATAAATGGTGTACTGTTCTGAACTTAAAATATAAGATAATATAACCAAGAGAGAGATTTGAAAAATCTAGAATATGTATTTACATGTTTTCATGTATATATCATATACTTGTGTGTTTTATTCTTTTCAATTGTCTTAACCATATTTCATTGATCCCTATTGGTATTGGACTAATCATGTAACTAATTTATATGTATAGTCGGAGGTTGCCTTTTGACAAATTGTAAAACTAATTTAAATACACTTGAAAGAATCCAAAGTCAGCTTTCATGGTAAGCTTGCTTTGTAGTAAAATAGCCTTTGTATTTGATATCCTGTTGATAAGCTTAAACAATTTATTGCTTGCTGCCAGTTGTGTTTATTCATCACCCAGGCTTCTATTTGTTTGCCATCTGTAATCATAATTGATACAAATGGGAATTGATGGTTGCAGGGTAAGTAGTATACACAGCAATAACTTGCATTAATAATACTTTTTGTAACCCATGCAAGTCTTTCTCATTTGCGATTTTGTTGGATTATTTTATCATGTCCCAATATATGTGATAAATATGGTATACAATGCAGGGTTTTTAATAGACATTTACCCTCTGGTTTTAACACATGGAATTTAAATATGACCCATTTTTCATGTGCAGAATTTCTGACTTATGCATCTTTATGATGCATGTAGATTTGGGCTGGAGCATCAATCTTAATTACCCTTGATTCGCCTCTGGCTGAATTTCTTACTAAGCGTACACTGTCCATAATAAATTTACTGTAGGAGGAATTGATTGACATCTGCTCAAGAACAGTTTACACCTTGACAGCCAATAATATCACACCAGTGGTATATATATATATATATATATATATATATATATATATATATATATATATATATATATATATATATATGAACTGGGCAGAGCTAGCACTGAGGTACAACTGAAATCGGTTGAATTGTTTTGAGATTACATTTATGATAGATGAAGAGGAAACATTTATGACATGAATGGACTGCCTTTTGATCACACATCAGAACTGGTATGTTTGGACATCAAATTATAATCAGCTGGTCAGAATGGAATATATGACAGCTTGCGATGCTGGTTGTCAAGGTGTAGCCCAACTTGAATAATTTTATTGGCAATTAATTTGCTTTATTTGGCGGAATGTTAAAAATTTAGAAATCATTTATTACTTCGCTGGATTCATTTCTGATTAAATAATGGCGTTTGTTTGATTAAGCTTGAAACTATAATCAGTTAGACAAAACGGGAAAATATGGCTTCTCGAAGCCAGTTTTCAGCCTGGGATTGTTTTTTATTGGCGATTAATTTGCTTCAGTCAGCAAAACATTGAAACATCGAACGTTCTAATTAATGGATCATTCAGAAAAAAATTGAATGGACATAACACTCAGTGCATGAATCTGAACTTTAAAATCACAATGGTGCAAAGAAGTATATTTTCTTTTTTGTCCCTGTCTTGGAAACGACCTGCTGGTGATGAATTTTCTGACTCAGACTCCAAAGAAACAGAAAAATTGTGTCAGCTCTGAGTAGGAGAGTCAATCTCCAAAATTTGTTAGAAATTTAAGAACGAGTGGAAAAATGAACTGACAATTCTGTGATGTATGTCCTTGATATCTGAATAATATATAACCTGCATAGTTGTGTGGGTATGTGTTTGCATATAAAATGATTTGAGCAGGTCATAATAGAATGCATTGAGAAGTTGAAAATATAATAAAGTATAAAATAATCCTCTGTTTCATGTACAAAGTACACACAGTAACATAGTTACAAAGAGAAACACTTTTCACAAAAAACATTGTATATTTCTTACAAAATACTGTACAAGGATTTCTTATTATTCAGCATGAGACAAGAAATCTGAAACATCATTTGTTTCTACCAATAACGAGGAATCACAGCCAGAGATGGTCCTGGCTGTCAAAAAGTTGTCGCCAACAAAATCGCCAACCTCAATATTTTGTCGCCAATTTTCAAAAAATATCGCCAGAACAAGTAGTGAATATTTTTCCAAGTCTATTAATATAATAGGCAATGAAAATTGAAAAAGATGGGATAGTTATTACTTTATTGACAACAAGCAATATAGCCATAATATTACAAAATAAATCATTACATGACTGTTTTGCACTACTTCCATGATCTTTGCATCCCACATCACTGTTAGTGCATAGGTATGACTGTTGTCACCTGAAATAAATGCATTATCAAATATAATATATCTACTTTCCTGACATCTACAGTCAATCTCTCTCTCTCTTTCTCTCTCTCTCTCTCTCTCTCTCTCATTTTTTTAATAGAAACATCAGGTATTAAACAAATCTATATTATGTATTTTATTTTCCAAATAATAGATTTGTAAGGAACTTTAGTTAATGACATTTTAATGCTAAAGCTTTATGATCGTACTTTGCAATGTAAGATAAGTGACATAATGCAATGGTCGATTTCATGCATTCAGGAATTAAATGCCCCCCCCCCCTTTTATGGCTAGCATCACAAAGTACATCTCCATCAACCAGGAGTTCATAAATTTATTTTTGCCGCGCTTTACATGCTTTGCTTGTAGTGAATTGCTTCCTAAATCCCGAGAATGATCACTGAATGCTGTAGATTTTTTCTCAACAAGCAAACTAGGATCTCCCTTCCCCACCAGTGAAACTTACACGAGTCAACACCTGGCATTAATGTACCATATATATAAGCATTAATTACCATCATTAAATTAAAAGAAGGAATGAAGAAACATATCACAGAGCACATGTGCCCCCGAAAAGCTAATTCAGAATAAATATTTAATAAGCAGTGTTATATGTGTATATGAGTTAACAATAAGAAAATAAAGTGGGATATAAAATGTGGGAAATAGTTATCACATGTATGGTAGCTTGAAACCACATTTGAACTGTTAACATAAATTCACACCCATTTTAGGCATTGTTAGTTGTAACAGAAAAGGGCATTGTTTATTTGTCAATCAATTGCTAGTGCTTTCACTCCCTGTAGAACAGGCGGTTTCTTGGAAGTGTGTTGAAGAGGCTCGAGTCTAACCTTTAGCTATTGTGCAGTTTGGGCACTGCTGACCAGAATATGAAATGGGGAGGGGGAATAATGCACTCCACAGGGAGAAATGGTGTGTCCTTTGAGAATTTCATGTGTGAATATTTAGTAAAAATGATGCTTAAATATGCCGCAAAAAATTTCCCAATGGTAGGTCCCAATCTGCGTGTTTTCGGAGTCAATCTTCCAACTTGGTTTTTGAAAAGATTTATTTTTTGCATGACACGCTAGAATAACTACAGTATTAATTAAATTTATGCCACGACTATTGGAAATCTTTGGAAATCTTTCTGTACATTTGAAACTTCAACACAGAAGGGGCATTTTTCGTTGGAATGTATTCGGATTTCTTGGAACTATTGGAATTGAAAGGACTTTTAGGAAATAGGAATTCATTCACCATGCTGTAAGTTAATTTAATTCTTTGACTCGTGTATTTTGAGAAATAAATTATTTTCAATTATGCAAAACTTGTTTGTTTTGCTATTTCTTGTTGCATAGTTCAAGTCCCTGGAGTCGTAACACGGGATTGATGGCAAAAGTAAAAGATCAATGTGCAAAAGTAACATATATTACTTACCCTGTCTGGATTCATGTTTGATGACAAAATATCACAACCAGTTGTAAATGAATTGACGACTTGTGCTTTGATACAGATATCACAGAACATCTGCTTTAACTTTGTATCATATATCAGCCACGGACGCCCAAGTTTCCAGCTGTCGAGAATTTTCGGTAACTTTTGACCCGTTCATCATTATGTGGTATTGCACTTGAAGCTTTACTACCATCACTACATGTAGATGATGTTGGTCTGTCAGGTATAACACCACGTTCACTGACTGTGTTGTCTGATGAATTTGCACTAAATCCAAATGCTGTTAATATTGTTAACTTACTCTTAGGATGGGACGATGAACACGCAACAGTAAACTTTCTTTTACCCATGATAAAGTTGCACTGATGACAGTATATAATTCTGATTGAGATTTTTTCCATTTGCTTTGTATTTATACACAGCAATCGTTACTTCAAAGGTAATCAGTTTTCTCTGAAGTTTCAGCAAAACTATTTTATTGGTACATTTTAAAAAAAAAACAACAGAAGGATTAGCCGTCGTTCATTTAATTGTAGCTGTTTCTGTTCGTGCCTTTAGAGGTTGGTCGATTGTAGATTTAGTCTGATAGCATGACTGAGTGTATCACAGCATTCAGTACTCAGGACAGATGTCAGCATAAGCGGATTATGATGTAACAACGCACTGTAAAGATGGGTTTGTCAGTATGAACAAAGGATTTGTCTATGTAACAGATAGATTCCAGTGCATTATGTATGCAAGTTTGTGGCTTCCATTCATGGTCCCTTTGAATGTATCCACTCGAAATCCATGATTGTATGTGCAAATTAAACAGCCAAAAAAGTTGTCGCCAGAAATATCGCCAGATGGTATATTTTGTCTCCAATAAGGAAAAAAATCTCAATTTGCGACATTGGCAAAGCCCAGGACGATCCCTGCACAGCTATGGGCTCATGACTGTTCAGAAGAATTGATTCTCTAGATTTCAGTTTTGACTCTTGATATCTTGGAGTCACGGGTCAACCGACTCTTCAGTTTTGAAATCTCTTGAGAACCCTGCAGTGTAATTTAAGTTTGTTTCTGTGTTTCTATGTGCCCAGTTTTAATGTGCAATCAAACACCTGCCCCAAGCACGTTTCTTGGTAGTCCTATGTAAACAATAAAATCGTGCTTTTTCAGAGCTTGAATTTCACCTTTATTAATGCCACAATGTTTGTGTATGTGTGGAAAAAATATAAATGTGCAAAATCCTATTTCTACTGGATTTTGTTTTTCTTTTCCATTTACTTTTATTAATCAGTACAGTAAGCATGGTAAGATATCAGGTTTTGGATTAATAAGGAACTATGAAACTTTTAAGTTAGTTTCAGTTGTCATTTTTTACTAGCTTTACTGGTCATAGACCTGATGAGATTATGATACAGTCTGTTGTCCTTCTGTCCATTAGCACAAGTTGTTGCTGCATGTAAACTGCTTGGAGGATTGCCAGGAAACTTGACACACATTAACCCCATGGTCTAAATGGTACCACTTGGAGATTCATTATGTCTACTACTGCAGCCATCTTGAAAATCTTGTAATTTATCCTCATTAAGAAGTATTGCATCAGAACTACAACCAAATAGATACAGTATAAAACAACATATAAGCTTTGCACAAATACAATATAAAACAACAGATAAGCTTTGCACAAATACAATATAAAACAACAGATAAGCTTTGTACAAATACAATATAAAACAACAGATAAGCTTTGCACAAATACAATATAAAACAACAGATAAGCTTTGCACAAATACAATATAAAACAACATATAAGCTTTGCACAAATACAGTATAAAACAACATATAAGCTTTGCACAAATACAGTATAAAACAAACATAAGCTTTGCACAAATACAATATAAAACAACAGATAAACTTTGCACAAATACAATATAAAACAACATATAAGCTTTGCACAAATACAATATAAAACAACAGATAAACTTTGCACAAATACAGTATAAAACAACAAATAAGCTTTGCACAAATACAATATAAAATAACATATAAGCTTTGCACAAATACAATATAAAACAACATATAAGCTTTGCACAAATACAATATAAAACAATAGATAAGCTTTGCACAAAGAGGCTATTAAATAATATATAAAATACTAAGTGACAGATGGGAAACGAGTTTGGAATGTCTCCTTTTATGATTATGTGTGTAATCAGTGACTGACTGTGCTAACGGGACAAAATGAAAAAAATAGCACATTATTGGCATTGCAGCAGATTCATTATTTGTTTGAGAGGGAGTGTGGGCAGTCAGTAATTTCCTTTTTCACTGACAGAAATGAGTGCCTGTGTCTGCAGCAGTTGTTTTGCATCTGCTTAAGTACACTGTGATGGATTTGGTTGTTAATCATCCCAATCAGACATATTCTAGATAAGATCTTCTTTGCATGAGGAAATTTCAGTATTCTTCAGTTTTGAAGAAAACACCATTATGACTTCAAAGTTTAAGTGAAGAAATGAAATAGGATGTTTTTAAGGCATTGTGAAACAAAGGGGCATTGTGACCAAGAGGGGTTCTGCATCTAATCAAATGGAGCAGCCAGAGCCTGAAATGGCTTAAAAGGTCAAGATGATAAGTCTATGTCTGTCTCTAATCGGCATACAAACCAAGATCGCAACACATAAAATGGCAATCCTACTACTGATACCATTGAACCAGGGCCTGAAAATGGTGGTCCGAGGTCCAGGACCTCAAGTTTTCAGAGTTTGACTCGAGCGATAGACTTGTCACAAGTCCATCAGACATACCACTTTTCCAAAAAATGGAAATTAAAACCATGTTGCAGTCTCAGAGTTGTTTCTTTAGCAAAGTGTAAAATGCAAAGAAATATATTTGCAAAATTACACACTAGCAATGTTAGTCAAAGCCTGGTAATAATTTTGCTGTATACATGGTAGTCAGACTGGAACGTGTATAGAAAAGTGTGTGAGCCATTGCTGTTTTACTTCTAAATTCAAGTACCTTTCCACACGAGTATCAATGTCCCAAGACCTAAAGTCTAATCTCGTTCAAGGGGGCTTAGCCTATTACTTGGAAGGAGAGAATTCCAAAGTCATCCACTTGAATCCTCATTCAACAAGTCTCGAGATGTCTGATGTAATGATCTGCTAAAAAAAAATGTGTTTATGCATATTGCATATACTGTATGTTTGAATTAGCAACTGATTACAACACTAAAATGTGAACCCACCTGCAGCTTATGCTTCAGTGAACACAAAAAAATGATCAGTACAAGTCACAAGTTTATTTGATGTTGGTTTTTCATCTGTTGGCAAATCCGAAAAGCTTCAGGAGCCCAAAAATGAAGAATATGCCCCCCCCACCTTTAAAAAAACAGAATAAGCCTAACAAGGATGCAAAAGTTCACACATGAACACTGGCAAACAAAATTGTCTGTGAGTTGAATATGATCAGTATAAACGAAAAATGTGTCATGTTTAACTGTTTAAAGTTCCCTGATTTAGCCAGTAGGTCCAGTACCTGTACCTATACCGTGGTAGAACAAACTTAAAGGTTGAATTGATTTCAGTTGGATTTATCTAGAGTCCAGTGACAGTGAAAACAATGTCCTTTTAAGACTGGTGGACATTTTATTTGGAACAGTGAAGAAAGGAAACTGCATTTCTTAAAAATAACTACGCTATTCATTTTTTAAAGTTCATACATTTAACTATGCTTTGGTATTGAATTTGGTGTTCCTCACAACAGCTCAGCAACTCAGACCTGTTTATATACATGTTGCACCTGGCTCCCTCATAGGATGGCAGGTCCTGGACCTGCCAGTGATTAACACTATTTTTAAGCCCTGCTTTGAACGATTAAAAAAAGACCATCAAATTGGTATGCATCGATTATGTCTTGTATTATGGGCTTTATATTGTAAATCGTATTGATATGCCTCACATGTACCATTTCAGTGCTACTAAATGGTGGACTTTACTGTCACAAAATTTTTTTTCCCAATTTAAATTTTAAAAAAAAAAAAACACTAATAAAAGAAGATAGTCATATTATTTTATTATTTTCTAATTGGTCAGATTGTATAACTTGTGACACTTTTTGTTTCATTTGATTTAGAGTGTGAATCCCATGAATCAGTCCAAATTTACAATGGGATCATGGTGTCAGAAAAAAATTATGATTGGACTGTCTGCATGTTAATATATTATCTATAATGACCACACAACATGATACTGAATAAATTTTTGTGTTCCATTAGATTAGTCCCCACAGAACCTATATTTCCTGTCAGCTAATTTTTCAGTCCATTTTGTATGCTTCTTGGTGGTAAATAGGTCTATCCAAAGTTAGTCCCATGGTGTTTTGTCAGAACCTCACCACTCCCACAGTATTACATGTACATGTATAAGGGCTCTGTATCTTAGATTAATCTGATATGTGATGTAGCCATGGAGGATAAGGTATAGGCCAAGAATATTTTAAACTTCAAGCATTACAGGGATTGCGCTGGGCTTCGCCAATGTCCCAAATTGAGATTTTTTTTTCTTATTGGTGACAAAATATACCATCTGGTGATCTTTTTGGCGATAACATTTTTGGCTGTTAAAAACTGTGTGTACAGTCTTGGGTTTGGAGTTGAGAAATTCAAAGGCACTATGACAGGAGGCCTCAAACTTGGATATAAAATTGCTCTGGAATCTATTGTTACATAAACATATCCTTTGTTCATATTGACAAACCACCCCATGATGGCATTGTTATATCATAATCCGCTTATGCTGATATCTGGCCTTAGTATTTTGTGCTGTAATATAACCCAAGTAGCTATTCTACCTGACTAGCAACAATCGACCACCTCTGAAATAGGGACAGGAATGATTACAATCTACCAGATGATGGCAGTTTTTTTTTCCTTTTTGAAAACTCCAACAATGTTTTACGATTATTTGATTTTGCCGCAGCAATAACAAATGGGCATTTGTTTGGTCCTTCAAAGAGCGCCTTTAGCGGTGTCTTCGACAACACATGAACCTTCATCAAAGCATGCTGAAGACCTTGATCAAAGAAAGTCGGCAACAAACTTAAATAAAAGCATTGTTTCATTTTTTACAGTGATTAGAACATATTTATTGTGCCATGAAAGTTTCCTGTTCGCAACATAAAAGTTCATGCTTACAGTCGCTACCAGTGGCAGTTTAAAACCCCAATTAAAGTTCCAATATATTGAAACAATAAATATCTGGCTGTTGAGTTAAATAAATGTGGGACATCTCACAAGAATATTACACTTTTTAATTTGTTCACATGGTTTCATTTCCCTATGAATAGCCTCATCTCTTGGTAGCCTCTGCATCATGGTAGTTGTCTCTGGCTGAGCAAAATCTAGCCTAATTTAAGTACATGTTCATGTAGCATATAAACAACTATACAGCCACATGCTACTAGAATAATAAATATTAGAGTGAACTGTTTGGGGAAATATGTTTGTTGACAATGGGATATCGATCAAACGAGGACTACAATTTTTTATATATAGGTTTTAGTTGTGTTCTCTAACAGGATTGACTGATACATGAATTTTCTAACATATGATCATATACTCGAATTAATGGATTTTTCATATGCATGTATATTGAACATGTTGTGGAGTGTACTACTCAAATGTAAGTTGTCCATATTCAAGTGTTTTTCAGTCTAGTTGTCTTCATTTAATCAAAATTTCCATTTTTTTTCCTCTGCGTAAATCCTAGTCATTGATGATAGGTCATCTCTTAAAAATTTGACATGTATGCGAAATTTCAGTTTATTTTCAGCCACACACCCCCTCCTTACTTATCTGAACATCTGCTTATGTCAACAATATTACCTTGGTCCTGAGGATGTTGAGACAAACGGATAGTACTGTATTATGAAAATGGGCGACATGTTTTGAAAATTGGTGACAAAATATTGAGGTTAACGATTTTTTTGGCAACAACTTTTTTAAAGCCAGTGCCTTCCCTGCATTACATACATGTTAAATATTAAATTTGCCACTTTATAAAGAACTTCACTATAACTAGGTTCATGTTATTAGTACAAATTTGTCTTTAATCCCATTTTATAAGTAAAATTATTTTATGTACAGTATAAAGTGGTCTCACTATAGGGCAGTATATACTCTTTGGATGAACAGCATTATAATGAGGGATTAATGCATATTGTACTTCATTATAGAGTGGTTTTGCTACTGACTCCCACTGACACCATTATAATGAGGGAATACTTTATAATGTAATTCATTATAAGGTGGTATCATTATAAGGCATTATATACTCTATAGCTCCCATGGAGAATGTTATAATGATAGTGTCCAGTATTGTGAAAATTGTTGATATTTTGTCCTGTTTTTGTTACAGAACCTTTGACTCTGTAGAATTTACATTTGGCCCATACCTGAACGTAATTATTGGACCCAATGGTACCGGAAAGTCAACAATAGTGTGTGCCATATGTCTTGGATTGGGAGGCAAGACTAGCTTTCTTGGGCGTGCTCATCAACCGTGTGATTTCATCAAGCATGGCTGTAACAAAGCAACTATAGAACTGCAGTTGTAAGTATCACAAAATTCAAATGATTGTGTGTATGCGTGTGTGATCTTAATTTTTAACATAGTTTTAACAATTTTTCAGTCAGATTGCTATGATTTCTGCATTGTGGCAGTTTATAGTGATGTCTAGCTCTGGGACAACATGATCAGACATGTAGCACATTGTCCTGACAACATTGCTGATCAGTCCTAACACTAACCTCTTAATGCTGAGCACCAAGCGAGAGAGCTGCTATTACCATTTTTATAAGTCTTGGGTGTGACTCAAGTGGGGTTCAAACCCGCAACATCCTGCATCCGAGGTGGATGCCCTAACCACTTAAGCCACAAACAATTTATTGTCAAGTTCACTTTCGTAGAAGCTTCACCTAATGAACCCAGGTCCACTAGCCTGTGTTTGGGTAACAAAGCAAAATGTTACAAAAGGCCTGGCATGGGAGTTATCAAAACATTCTCTCTGACTCAAATTCAGATGTTAGATTTGCTAATGCTGAAGCAATAACCTATCATGAATTATGTGTTTGAGTTGGAGCATGATAATGATTTTATGACCTTGGAGTTAGACTGCATGTCCATGCAGGCGTTTATTAAGAATTATGTGACATGTTTTTTACTTGATTGAATAACTTAAAAATCATGAACAAAACAATTTCTTGTACCACTGAGAACAAGCACATTTGGGCTGTTGTATGTTCTTTGGACATTTTATCTGGCATTGTTGTTGTTGTAGCGTTTAACGCCATTTTTCAGCACAAGATAGGCTATACATGGCGGCCAGTATTAATGGTGGAGGAAGAACCCGGGAAAACCCCAGAAAGAACCACCGACCCACGAGAAGCTACCTGCAAGCTTTCTCACATACCCACATTGGCCAAACCCGAGACTCGAACCCACGCAGACAGAGGTGAGATGGCAGTGATCCATAACGGTGAGCGCTTTAGACCACTCGGCCACTTGGGGCCCCTATCTGGCATTGATGGGTGTATGAACACCATTGATGGGTGTATGAACACCATTGCACACTGATTAATTAAATATAAAATGTGTTGTTAACAAGAAAAATATATGTGCTGAATTAAATGAAACAATTTTTTTCAATTTAGTAACAATACAAAATGAAACTAATTGTCGAAAGTAAAGAAAAATTGTATTATAAAAGGTTTGCGAACTGTAATAATTTCTGTTGTGCCTGTCAGTGACAGTGCATAGGTGTCATTTTTCCATCAGCATCACTCCTGACATGATAGCAGTTCCATGTGCATTGCCAAGCAGAATCAGAAGCAAAACATATTATGTGGACCACTTGTGGGAATTTATCATAACCATTCATTGGAATATGGTATTGCCAAGATGTAAAATTGTTTGAAAATATCAGTGGCATGATTAGCTGATATTGATTTGGCTTTGTATATTAGAGTAGTAGTCTGTGCTTATAAAGATATATGTATGTACACTGTGTTTTAATATTGTATGAAGATACATGTATGTAGATGGGATTTTAATGTTTGCTGTTGCTTCAGATACAACCCTGACGGAGAAGACTACCTCATTAAGCGTGAAATCAACAAAAACAACACCTCCTCCTGGACTGTTAATAATAGGCAGGCTTCACAGAAAGCTGTAAGTTTTATATGTTAAGTTGAGCTTAAACACTTTCAGGGACCAAAGTTATTTTTTTGTCTGAAAAGTTGTTGAAATATGGCTTGTGTTACAGAAGTTGAATGGCAGTCTTATTCTTCTAGAAGGAGAAAAGGCTTGGACAATATGTTGTCATTGTCAGACATAAAGTACATACACATGTCGTGGATTTCAGATTGTCCTTTTAGGACCATTGTTGATGTCCACTCAATCCAGTGGAACTCCATTGTGGATTTTATTGAGCCATATTGGGGTTTTTGGAACCCCTTGTGGATTTTATTGCACACTAAACAAACAGATGGGAGAAACCCTGATGCCATAAACCCAAGCGTGGCAGGTGTCAGTTTCATGCCTTTACCTGTATACAGTAGTAACATTACTTGTGGTGTTTATCAGTGGCCTAATGAGGCATACATACAGACAAACATGCATAACGTAAAAACAATAATCTTTTAAATTTCATGGATATCCCCACCCACCCTGCCTTGCTGCAACATACATCCCTGTTGATTGACTACATTTTATACATGTACCTATTAGCATATACACATGCAGAGATTTACATACTGTATATACTCATGTATAAGCCCATTCGCGTATAAGCCGACCCCACACACTGAATAGGTATCAACACTAAAAAGTGCATGACCCGTGTATAAGCCAACCCACAACTCCGAGACATCACAAGATGCACACAGTAAGTTCTGAATGCATTTATTTAGGCAAACTTATCTGAACAAAAGTTACATGGATACATCTTGGGGTTGGCATGTATGTTTATTAAAAAGAAATGGTATAAATTTGTTTGTAAAGTAATTTATTTAATTTTTTGTTTTCTTATTGTTTTTGTCTAATTCAGATTTGTGTATAACTGGATTGAACGATGACAAGAATTAAGCATTTGTGGGTTGCTGTAACACTACCTCCCCCTTTTGACTCAATTATTGTTTATTTATATATTATTACATTGGAAGTTTTATATTAGTGCACCAGTAATTACGATTTTATTTTGCCTTGAAATTGTAAATGCCTGACTCATTAAACTGTGATTCCGGTATGACAACACAATGAACAACAATACAGTTTGATTCAATGCTTGCAATTAGGCTACTGAGCTTATTTACATAATGGCGCTGCTGCATGTACATTGTAGGTTTAAACACTTGCTGAATGAAGTACATCTCTTGGAGTCGAATCATGGGCACCACTGCAGTAAACTTTAATGATATCTCCAGAATACAATAATGAAGTTTCAGAAATAATGCTTTGAAAATCATGCTGATACCGTAAAAGCTGAGTTGTAGTTTGCTTTGATGTAAGCGACCTTACACCATACCTGTCAACTATCATGCCAGGAGGAAAAAAAATACTCCTTAATTTTGGGGTCGTTACACGCCTACCTACCGATTTCATAATATCTCCCGATTTTTGCATTTTGTCTTCGATTTTCATTTCTTCTAAGCAAAAAAAAAGTCCTACATAAATAAATAGATTGTATGCAATCCATGGAAGCCATGTTCTGTTGTATCTCCTGTAAATATTGTTGTGATGGAATAATTACTTTCCTAAAAAGAATTCGCTTCTTTACTAAACAGAATGTCAAGTTTAAACATTATTCATGTAAATTTATGATGTTTTTATTACCTCTATAGCAATACAAAAATCAGATAATAAACCAGAACAAAAAAATATTTTAAAAACCCCAAAACAATAAAATTGTCGACAATTTCAGTCCCAAGAATGATCACTATGAATGCTGTAACTCCATAGCTATAGCACCATTCCCACCAAAGAAACTTACACGAGTGAACACCTGGCATTTTATACCGAATATACAAATGTTAATTGCCATCGTTAAATTAAAAGAAGGAATGAGAATATACCATGCAGCATACATGTCTTCAAAAACTAATTCAGAATACATATGTTTTATAGTAAACAATACTAAATGCCTTATGAGTTGACAGTAAGGAGATATGGTTGGATACACAACAAGGGGAAAATAGTTGCCACATGTACAGTACATGAGGCTGCCTATCTAGGCATCTTTAGTTCAACAAAATTGAGCATCCTTTATTTGCCAATCAGTTGCTGGTGCTTGCATAACACACAGTTCTGTAGAACATGGTTTCTTTGAATTATGACGGAGGGCCAGCCGTTTTTTTTTCATAAATAGTTGGATAGATAAGGATTAACTTTTAATTAGTCATGCTGGCTTTCTTGTTTGTTTATTTAAGCTTTTGCTGTTGTGCAGTTTGGCCACAGCTGACCAGAATATGAAAATTGGGCATGTCCTTGAGGAAAATAAGGCACGTCCCAGGGAGAAACAGCGAGATCTTTGCGAATTTCACACATATTGGAACTGGAAGATTGGTCAATATTTAGTGAAAACAAGGCTTAAAAAATTCCACGCAAAACCTCCCAATTTTAGATCCCAGTCTCCCTATTTTTTTTGTATTCAGCCTCCATACTTGGCTTTTGAAAAGTTGATAGGTATGTCTTACACCCCGTTTTACAAAACTACAGTATTCATGCTAATATTATGGAATGAAAGGCAATTATACATCAATGTACTGGTATAGTTGCCAGTCAAAACACAAGACAGTTTCAGGGTTTTAATGACTAACTGGCCTGTATTGCGGTCGGAAAACAATAGACAAATCCACCAATTATCAACAAAGGAGACGCCAAAACATCAATCTTTCCATTGTGTGGAAAGTTATGATGCTGTTCAGCAAAAACAAAACTAAAATAGATCGATGATGATCTTAGTTGATCTATAATGAGAATTTTAGCCTTTATTATTACCGCTCTTCTTGAATATGGAACAGTTACAATGGTGATGTGCCTTGTACAATTAAACGTGTGTACCTTTTCATAAATATTACAGTGGTCACCCTCTTATATGGCCACCCCTCTGCACCTGGAAAGTGGCCTTATAAGATGGGTGGCCTTTCCAGAGGGGGCTAAATTTTTTGTGAGAAGTTTATGTAATGTACTTAGTAAGAAAGCTGCATACTTAAAAGGATTTAATATCTTCGTTTAATATCTTCGTTTAAAAGTAACAATAATTATTAAAAGGTTCTTCTTGTCATAATAATAGACTTATTTCAGCTGAATAAACATTAATAGTTCTTATTCTTGACGTAAGCATGATATGCGAGTAGGTATTGTTGTCATGCACATTGCAGAACCAGTCAGAAACATCATTTGAATGTTGGTACAGACATAATTTTCTTTCCATTTGCTCCATTTTCCCACTGCTGCTGAATAATCTCCCTATCGGTTAGGACGTTTAATCGAGTCTTTTTGACATAAAATTGTTTTATTTGAGTCTTTTCTACATAAAATTGTTCGCAGGTCCTCATCCCTACCCCACCCGATGTCATTGAGTAGAATAACCGACTTCTAAAATAATATGTCTCCATTTATGTGATGACATGTTAATGTTTGGTAATGATTTATTTGGATGTTGCTAACTGTATGTGATTTAATTATGCAGACGAAACTTTTGTAGAGTGGACGAAATGCCTTCTTCATAAAGGTCTTTGTCTGGTACCCTGTTTTGTTCAAGGTTAATTTCTCTGTGTGTGTTAATGCACAGAATCTATTTTTAGCCGATGCTGACCATGTTATGATCTTGACAATTACGTCCAGTTGCAATCATCAAAGAGAAGAACTCGACAGATGTGTGAAGCCCAAAACTCTATCCTAACATTGTTGAGCCCATTTCCTGTAAACGTCAGCTTTTATAGATAATGATATAATATTAATCTTAGTGTTACATGTACTTTAGCCAACACTTCATTCAGTAATGGAAACATGACATCAGGAGACATGTATCAATGGTAGAGATAATCTGATTACTTTCCTTACGTCATGATATGAATTAATTATTGGTTCAGGAGACATTTGAAATAAAAAGGCCACTTGTGAGGGGAACATTTTACATTTTTGTACTAATATCCTGGCCGCTGGTTGCGTTAGAGGAGTGGCCGTTCTTGAGGGGTACTTTTGAATACAAACTCATTGGTGCCAAAGGATTCTGGCCATAAGAAGTGGGTGGCCGCTGGTCGGGGGGCCGTTCAAGAGGGGGACTGCTGTACCTCAGTTTGTAGGACCGCTTATATAATTGAAAATGAGTAACTTGTGAGCGCATGATTCAGCGTAAATGAAAAACTGCTATTACGGACTAGCTGAAATGCTATCTGAAATAATGCAATTTGGTCGAAACAATGAATAAAGCAAACCCTGCATCTAATATGTTTGGGAATAAATAAGGATTTAAGTGACGCTATGCACAATTTTTGCACTGTGTAAGTATTGTACATTATAGTTCAGCCCAGTCTCCTGTGCAAACTCAACCAGCCTGCGAATTATGAAGTCTGTATTTGCCATTTTTTAATTTCATGTTGGAGAAATCAGAAAATATGCACATGCAAAATAATAACAAAATCAATCATAGTACATGATGACAGTTTAATATGTGTCGGGACACCAAAAATGATTTTTTATTTTACATGCATATAAGTCTTAGAACACAGAAAAAATTATATTTTTGTGTCCCAAAATTTGCAGCCATTACAGCAGTCAACAAAAAGACTTAAAAACTGTGAAGTTTAGACACTGGCCCACAGATAAGCCAACCCCCCCCCCTCCTCCAGGCCTTTATTTTTTCCCAAATTATTTGGCTTATACGTGAGTGTATATGGTACTTTTCTGTGTAAAGCAATAACTTTGAAGTTTTTCTTGATAAGTGATATTTGATAAAGTGCTTGTTGTACTGCATATTAATGTATCATAGTTTCCCTTTAAGTTAATACCGCTCCGGTGGCCTAGTGGTTAGAGCGTCCGCCTCGGATGCAGGAGGTCGCGGGTTCGAACCCCGGCCGAGTCATACCAAAGACTTTTAAAAAAATGGTACTAACAGCTGCCTCGCTTGACGCTCAGCATTAAGAGGTTAGTGTTAGGACTGGTCGGCCTGGTGTCAGAATAATGTGACTGGGTGGGACATCATGCTACATGTCTGCGACATGATGCCCCAGTGCTAGACATCACTATAAACTGTCACACTGCAGACATCGTAGCGATATGACTGAAAAATTGTTAAAGCTACGTTAAAAATCTTAGTCACACACACCCTTTAATTTCCATACTATTGAATGCAGTACACAAATAAATAGTGAAAAGCCCTGTCTTATCACAAATGCATCAGACAGTCATGTGGGATAGTTATCATTTATTGAATTCATCCTTAGATAAGAAATGGAACAAGTGTTTTATAGGTAAACAGGCTTAAATACTTTTAGCAGATTGAATGAATGTCAGAAACACATGGCCGCTCTCGTTGCCTAGTGGTTAGAGTGTCCACCTTGGATGCAGGAAGTCATGGGTTAAAACCCTGGCCAAGTCATATCAAAGACTTTATTTCTTAATGTGCTGCCTCCAGTAGGCATATTGATATTTTCATGGATTGAAATGTCCCTGAATATTGTTAAAACAGTGTACTGTGCTTTTTATTTGTAAAATAGAAATTTAACAAAAGATGTGATTTATTAAAAGTTGCGAATTTCAGGATGCTGATTCAAGCTTCTGACCACTAAGTACTATTTTCAACAATATAACAATTGATATATCAGAGTTTCATTTGCCAGTTTTGATCACAGTTTTCTTCACGTTCAACGAATAGGGGCCAATTCTTTTGGAATTTTCTAATGAAATAAAATGGGATCCATACTGGATACCACATCATAAGTGGATTTGCAAGTTATTGAGGGAGAAGCGTAGCATATGTTGACATAATAAGGAAAAATGACTTCTGGTTAATGGAGCTACTGAAGTTTTGACAACAGTTTTCACAGTTCATTTGTCAGGTAGAAAGAATATAATGTTGGCTAAAAATTTTAAAATGTCTGTTAGACGAGTTTAAATATTTTTTTAAAATAGTTTCTCCAATGGTTTGACTACCTCTTATTGTACAAAAACAAAATTATTATGCAGTCCAAATCTGAATAATATCCTACCATGTTTTGGGAGAAGCACATGCTGATGGTTCCTTGAAATACTTTTTTACAAAAGGATTAAAAGGACTCAGAAAGATGCATTATGTTGGATTTCCTATATAGAGTAGAGACAGGATGTAACAGTAATTGACTATGGTTATAAATTATTATTTCATTTTATTACAGTAATGTTGTTTTTGAGTAATTTGTGTTTTCAAGCAGGGCACCAAACATCAAGTAGTCCTCTCGTCCTTGATGGGTCAATTTTAACTTGCCATTGAGAAGTAAAACTACGCACTTTCCAAAATTTATATAACATAACATTTGTTGTAAGCAAAAATTTATGCCCTATTACATGCTGTTTTTTTCCACAAGTTTCATACCTTGAAAAACTCGGCGAACAATAACTAATCCTGTGTTTTTACATGAATGTCGGTAGCAGATGATTAACATGGGTTGATGTTATATTTTACTTCAACATGGCAACTGTTAATGGTCTCTTGTGGCAAACCAGGTCACTATCATATTTCATCTTGCAAAAAGTAGGTAGCATTAGCTCAGTAAAATGTATAGGTAGGAAATATTAGAAATTAGCAGTTTCATTTTGATTATTTCAGCAGCACTCTGTTTATTTTAAAACAGTTGCAGTGATTAATTCCAGTCTGGATACCATCATTTTGGTGCTGGGTACTAGTATATCCAGGTAACCAGTAATCATAGCAAAATGTTAAAGCAGATGCTTGAAACTAAATAGTCTGAGTTAAATAATGATCAAAAGGTCCCGGTGCAGTTAGTACCATCAGAAAATGACAAATAAGCCACCAGAAAAACTTAAAAAGAAAATAGAAATTTTAATTCAAACTAGGTGAAAGAATTCATGATGGTTACCTATGATAAAGAGAAGGACTGCATGTATTGCAAGGTTTTGTATAAAATTTCTCATAGTTGATGAACAGAGGATAACCAAATTTTTGTCAGAGGAAGTTTCTCATTTCATAACAAATACAAACTGTACATAAAGTTTCAAAACAATCGGAACCATAAACAAATTCCAACTGATATCAGGCCACAGAAGAAAAGTGTTGTTGTTGTAGGTTTTAACACCATTTTTCAGCACAAGATAGGTTATACATGGTGGCCAGTATAAATAGTGGAGGAAGAACCCAAGTAAATCCCAGAAAGAACCACCAACCCATGAGAAGCTACTGGCAAGCTTTCTCATGTATCCACATTGGCCGAGCCTGAGACTGGAACCAACACAGACAGAGGTGAGATGACCGTGATCCGTAACGGTGAGTGCTTTAGACCACTAGGTCACTCGGGGCCCTGAAAAAAAATATCTTTGAAGCAGAATGAAACCATACAGATATATTCATTAGTATACATAATCATGATATATTATGGGATGAAAAAAGTCATTAATGGGATATGGGGCTTCTGCGATGCACTTATTCCAAGGAATGACATGATTCAAGAGTTTGCCTTTCATCCTGGTTCAGGTATTTAAAAATATGGTATTCAGTTGGTAATCTTCTCATGTCATTATTTCTTATTATATTTCCTTGCCCACCCTCACTCCGTACTTTTGTGATCACCATATAATCTTTATAACTAGAAAAAATATGGCTGAAAGGTCTGATTAGATGGCTAATTGGGCTTATCACATGCAAATGGTAAATTTTGTAAAGGCAGACCTTCCAACCCTTAATACTGTGCCAGAATTCTTACTTAAATGATGCTAAAATTACAGACTTCGGAAATATATTTTAAAAGAATATTGAAAATATGAGCAGTGCAGTTAGTTCTGGATATTGGCTTGTCATGGTTCTGTCAGAATCCAGGTTTGAATCACTGGATGGACAAGCTGAGATCTTAAATGCAGTGGGATCTTATCAGTAAACTCAAATGGTCAGTTGAGATTAACAAAAATTTTATTGTCCAGGATCATGAAGGTAATGCTCATTTTTCCACATTGAAAAGCAGGTGGTTTGTTGCAAAAACACTCAAAATCCAGAGCTTCTGTGTCTGACAGTTGATGCCTTGCAACCAGTACCCGTGATTAAAGTGAAGGGAGGGCAATGCTTCAAAATGGAGTTTGACTGCCCCCTTACCAATCACAATAGTAGCTGTTTGATCTAATTGAAATTATGTTTTCTAATTCATTTGCATGTATACAATATATTAAACATGTGAAATACTTCTCTAGGTAGAAGAAATGGTGAGCAGACTGAGTATACAGGTTGGAAATTTGACACAGTTCCTGCCACAAGAAAAGGTTGCAGATTTTGCCAAGATGACACAACAGGAACTTCTTGAAAATACAGAGAAAGCTGTAAGTTTTTAGTAATGGATTAAAAAGGATGAAATAAGAATAGAATAGATAGCATGGAAAGTAGTGAAGCGTTAATCACTTTTGGTAACAAATGTATTAAATTACAGAGATTCTGCTAGAGTTGTGTAACTACTGGCAATTTGTACTGGCAAGGACAGACAAAGTCGGTACAAGGTGAAATTTTACAAGTACAAATGCAAATAAGCCAGTATCACCAATGCATGTCTGTCATTTGCATAAATTCAGGAAAATTATATAGAAAGAAAATGAAATAAATGCAGTTTTGACTTTTAACAGGAACTGCATTGGTAATAGCATTACAAATGAACACAATGATAGTAGTGTCATCCTAGTCTGAGTTTCCTCTGATCCTTCCCACCCCATTTTAGGTATTTTGACATTCATGTATGGGTGTGGGGTTATAACCAATGGGCTGTCAAAAAGTTGAAATTCATCGCCACTGCATGGTGGCAGCATAGAGTAGTAGCTTACTAGCAGGCCTAGTAACATAGTGCCAAACATTACACATTTTTTGGTACATTGAAAAATAAAATAAAGCAATACAAAGTTGTGTTTATCATTTTTATTATCGTCAGTTTATTTAAACTGCTATAAACTTGAGAATATTCTTAAAAGATAACTACTGCATAAGAATGGCATAAGAGTACTAATGTACTTTCCTTATTTTCCATTTATATCAACTGTATATGTCATTTCCAAGAACGCCGGCAGGTTTCTTCTAGTTAGGCTGCAGACCAGTCTGTGCTTTTAAAGAAAATGGTGGCAGATGTTAACAGATGAAACAAGCTTTACAATGTAACTTATGGATGTTGTATGACTAAAAATGTGATTGCAGATGGATCTTTTCAAACTTCAAAACATGTCAGATCAGAAAAAGGACAAATCAGCACTGCTTTACAAACTTAAACGAAGAATAAGAGAGTGATGTAATACAGTGCTTGTATCGAACACATAATTGTCATGTTCACTGCCTAATTCAGGATGTAAAGTTCATGATCATTCAGCGAAAGTTACACATGTTGACTAGTTAAAGTGAGTGCTAAATATAAATAGTTTGTCAGTATATTTGGTGTTTGTATTCTGGTTCTAATCTGCATGGATTTGCTCCTTGTGACAAGAATTTTGACCAACTGCAGAACCGGTTTGGTAGCAAAAATAAATGTATCATTTTCATACATTGTGCTATAATTATGGCATGAAATATATAGATTACACTTTGTATGCTAAAGTTAACGTTTTTTTGGTTCCTATATTAAAAATAATTACACTTATACCTTTCTGGTGGTTGGCATGTATATAGCAAACTTAAACAACCTTATATCTGGCCATACCTGCATGAAATTGATATCAAGATGATTTATTTTCTTATGTTTACGACTAGTCACATGACTAAAAAATATCACAAGCTACATGTCCATGACAACAGAGATCGAATGTCATGTGATATCAACAGTAAACCCCCTTTCCAATGTTGTTTTACAAAAACACTGAAAAATATTAGATGAAAGTCACATATTGTTTGTAAAAAGAACCAAAGCATACTTAATTTTCAAAATATTTTGAGAACAACAACCTGTCGCAGCAACCTGGAGAAAGCCAGATTCATCAATGATACCAACAAAAGCATCCCTGACACATGCTCTATGCTTCATTAATCTGGCTTTCTCCAGATAGTGCAAATTCTAGCTTTCAATACCCTGTTGGTTTCTACTGCATCCTATGGAATCCTGTACTTAAATTGAAAAAAAAACTAAAGAAGCTGCTAGTAGATCCATTTTGAGTACATTTTCTGCGATGGATCTTAATATTGTTTGACAATGCTATGTTTTTGGAATGTACAGATGTAGCATTTCCTTATTTCTGTTGCAGTTCGTTCAGTATACACCACTCCCTCGATAACTCATGCACAACGGGGTCCGAAAACATTGACCGCATTATAAGCAAGGGCGCGAGTTATCGAGGGACCTATAACAAACAACAAAACTAACAAAGGGATCAACGTAGAGGCAAAAGGGGGGTGGGGTGGGTTGGCATGTTACAGTGTTGAATACTCAATTAATAATCATGCTAAGATTAACTGTGAATAAATATCTCTTTATAGCGGTGTACCTTGTTTACTTTTTTCCTCACAGAGTAACATTAATTTCAGGATAACTTAGGTATATTGAGGAGATCATCAAAACATTATTCCTCATGGTTTCTGTTCGTTTAACACATGTATGACTTCACACATTGTGTACTGTGTCACTGATTTTTGTGTTGAATTGGATCCATTCTAGTTTTATTGTTTGATCCAAAGTAGACTTTTTTTTTTATACAAAAGATCGACACTCATTTCGAAAAAACAATGTAGATCGAACGATAGGTAGATTTGATTGCGGTAGAAGTAAAATGAAAAAAAGATAAATTCACAAGGGTTAACCATTACCAACATGAATTTAATGGGTCTACAAATTTAAAACAACTTAAATTAGAACACGATAATACTTGCAGTTTATGACACGTTTGACAAATATCACTTCACATTTTGAAAAAAATCTGTTAATTTTTTTTGTGTTACTCTTTGATTTCTCTGCCGCCTCTGTATGTTCATAGATGATTATCTCTCTGAGCTGGTATGGATAATTACATGCGGCTTCCTGATTCGCTGAGCGTATCTCTCCGACAATGAATTTTGTTTAATTCCATGTCGGTGCTGGAATCTCCAAAGTCATCCATGGCTTGCCCTAAAATGAGATTCATTCTCTATACTTTTTGCCATTTTTTCTGCTTGGACCTTGAGAATTGTTCCAGAGATGGGAACACCTTGTTCACGTTGCTGTATGAACCATGCGTACACAGCATCATCTCATTCGGTATCGTTTGCAGTCCGTGCTCATTTTCATTTGATCCCATCGTCTGAATCAACATCATATAACATATAAGTAATCCCGAAGTTTCTGCTCATCCTTAAGCCAACCTCTAAATGTCGACTCAGCAATTTTTACTTCATTGCAAATGTTGGATCTTGCTTCGCCATTATGAACCATATCTATGATGCACACCTTTTCAGTCACTGAGTACACCTTTCGCTTACTTCCTTTGCCCTCCATGGTCACATTTACAAATGATTAGGATACATTACTGATATTTTATACTTTAATGATGTTAAGTACATAAAAATGTGAAACCATTTTTGATTGGTCAAATAAAATGAATTTTGAGAACGGTAATGACCACAAGAACTTATGTTCCTATTGGCATGCCTTTGAATTTTTTTTATTGTACTTCCCTTGCTTGATTTGCTACAGAAGACATATTCAAAGTGATAAAACAACACAGGTCTCTTTTAATTGATTTTTTTTAATGCAACAAACACTTCCCCAAGTTGTTGATCAAAACAAATTCAGCATGTAATTAGGTTCTCACAGAAGTACTCACGGGTTTCGATGTGACGGTCAATTGACTCTTTTCATGTTTTCATAGAAGAGAATATGTTGCGATTATAGTGTTTACCTTGAAGCAAAACTAAAGGATTAGAACATGAATTTCACACAGCAAGACATTTAATTGGTGTTTATTTCATTCTCTGCTGCCACCTGTTAGCATTTACCAGAATTTTTCGTTGATTGCTGTTTCACCAGACTGTTTATTTACAGTGTATTGACAACTATTTCTCTCAAGAAAAACTAACATAATATGTGATATCTTATTAGAACTTGCAAATTTCACAATATGGATTCTATCTTTACGGGCAATAATCATCATTTTCGATGATAAAATGAGCTATGTATCAAGGTTCAATTTACCAATTCTTATAGCGATTTTTTTCACGTTCAGCACATTTTAAAATATATTTTCTTTGGAAAAAAAATCGGGAGCCATGCAGGACACTGTGTTATAAGTGGGTTCGCGAGTTATCCGGGCGTGAGTTATCGAGGGAATGGTGTACTTTGTTAATTATCGTATGAAAGTAAATGATATTACACTCCCTGTAGAGGAAGGAATGATAACGAAAGATAAATGTCAAAGTTTTACAAGAAAATTGCATTCATGCCTGACTGAAGTAAAACAGTATGCACAAGTTCAGATAGTTAACCTACAAATGAGTTCACATTAACATACCATACAATATGTGTACATGTGGAGACATCCATGCATTATACCATGCATTTGTTGGAAATTAAAATATATGAACATCTAAGACTTAATAATTTTCCACATTATTATTCATTTCAACCATAGGTTGAGATCAGATTAATTAGGTACTGTTACCAAACTTCTGTTGTTAATGATGGGTTAATAATTTGAGCAGCATAGTATAATACACCAACTCAGATGTCTTCCTGTGTTAGTAATGCACCTTTCCCAAGCTGAAATGACATCATCTACTGATGCTTACATTTTATAGCATTGTTTACAGCGGTCACTGCTTTGATTTCTGTAGAACATCCATTGAAGCCAAGTCTTTAGTGGGAGATACCATTTGAGTTTCTAAAAGGAGGGAGGCGTAAATGCTTGAAAACAATTGTCTTGTTTTGATTTGTAATATAAAAGCGACGCTATCCCATTCTTTGCTTTACTTGAAACAAATTTATTTTGTGATAAATGAAAGAATATAAAATTCTCCAGGTCAGAAAGAACAATATAGCCCCATAAATTATATGGCCAGTCCCTTACAATATACATACAGTCAGAATTGAAATACTTCTTAGCTGTATATATGTATATTGAGCCTTGGGACTGGGTCATTACTGCTTTGGACTAAAGATGAGGTTCACATTTAAGTGTAAATTCTGTCTTTTCTGTTTTGTTCCATGCTTTTTAAACAGAAGTGGCTGTCATCTGGAACGTAATTGTCCATACCTTAGAGAATTACTTTTCATATTTAATCAATAGGATAAATTTACTCTGTTCTAAAGAAGCCCAACAAGGTTTTGTCAAGTCAGTGCTTAAGTTTGTTCAGACTACTTTGAATAAAGTAAAAGTATAAACGTATTGTAAAAGATGTCAATCAGCCTTTTTTATGTCTGAAAAAATTTACAGTAGTATTAATACATTTTGTAAGCCCATTGTGACTACCGTATATACTTGCGAATAAGCCCGTTCGCCTATAAGCTGACCCCCCAACTTGACTAGGTAAAATAGGAAAAATTGCATGACCTGCGCATAAGCCGACCCATAAGTTCACAACTACATCACAAAATGCACAAAGTGAGTTCTTAATACCGGTACATTTATTTAGGCAAATCACATTACTAAAATAAATATTATCTTCAAACTTAACGAAAATGAAAGTAAGAAATCTAATTTATATGTTGAAATAAAAACAATTTATCTTCAGTGTTAAATAATAATTGAAATAATAATGTCCTCATACTAAAATCCTGAATTATAAAAGTTTTACCACACATTCAGAATCCTTCAAAATCTGGCTCAGTATCAGAATTGCCAAACGGTTCATAAAACTCAGCTTCTGTTATGGGCGTGCTGTCATCGTATACGTCATCATTGTCATCAGTGTCATCCGATAGTGTGTCGTTCTGCTTCTCATTCTCCTCGTCATTGTCTGATTCAAATATGGCATCATCCTCAGATCCATCCATGGCATTGCTGATACAGCACTTTCGAAATGATTTGGCAATCATGTCCGATGGAATTGAGTCTCATGCGTCTTTGACCCACTTGGCGACCAAGTCGAGGTCCGGCCTCATGAAATTCCTGCCTTTTGTCATCTTCACTGCGCCTGAACAAACCCATTTGGACCACATCTTTCATACCCTGTCCTTAAACGGCTTGTTAAGGCAGACATCAAGAGGTCGTAACACTGATGTTAAACCTCCTGGTATCACAGCCAGTGTCCTTTTCATTTTCTTTGCGGCCTTTTTGACTTCATCTGTCTTGTGTGCTCGAAACATGTCCCAGACAAGCATTGAAGATTTTTGAAGAAGTGCACCTAGTCTATTGTTCCAGACTTTCTCCAACCATTCAATCATTCCACTTTCGTCCATCCATCCCTTTTCATGTGCATGAACGATGACACCAGCAGGAAATTTCATGCTTTTTGGCAGCGTCTTCCTTTTAAAAATTATGACAGGAGGCAGCTTTGATCCATCAGCTAAACAGGCCAAAACAATCGTGAAATGTGTTTTTTCATGGCTGGTTGTTTTTATCAGAATACTTCTCTCACCAACTGCATTGACTGTTTTATTGCTTGGTAAGTCAAATGTCATAGGCGTCTCATCCATATTTCCGATTTGTGATAGTTCGAATGAGCAATCCATTCTGCGTTTAATGATGAACTGCTGAAATGATTCAATTTTTTCTTCCAAGTCTTTTGGTAGCTTTTGAGCTATCTTTGTTCGCTGCCTGAGGCTGAAACCATACTGGTTCATAAAACGAGAACACCAACCAGCTGATGCAACAAATTTGGAACCTGCCATCTTGTATTTGTCATCTTTCGCCATCTGCATAGCACGCAGACGAATTGCAGTTCGTGTGACAATGTATCCATTTTGTTGACATTCACTTACAAAATCACCGAGTTCTTTCTCCAATTCAGGGAATGAGGCGATCCCAGTCCGACGAGCCTTCTTGGTTTTTGGCATTTCTTCCAATGCTGCCTTGCTTTTCTGCCATTCGCGTACTTGCTTCTCGTTCACACAAAATTCATGTGCTGCAGCACAGTTGTTATTTGCTTATGCATATTCAATAACTTCAAGTTTGAATGCTGCATCATAAGCAGAACGCTTTCTTTTACTTCCAACACTATTCATTTTATCTGATTGAATATAAACTTCAGGAAAGATTAAACTGAAATAATTTTTGATTGTGGTAGTATCCTATTTATACCTTATCCTGTAATTTTTCCCATGTGTGGTTGGTTATCAATTTGTGTTGGATAATTATTGATCATTGTTTTATTTTTTTTATTGGTTCTTTTAACTGCCGGTAGCGTGATTCATTTGACCAAAATATGATGGTTTTCAGTGTGGACATTGTTCAAGTATTGTGACAGTTATAACTTTGAGCAGAAACCATGTCCACTACCTTATCTCATTAAACAATACATCTGAGAGTCGGTATGTATTAGTAAATTCAGTGGCATTGTGCCACAAAATCCCTGAGGCATTTACCACAGATTAAGCGTACTGGTAGTTATTGTACAACACTCTACAACTAACAAACCACTTTGCTATACAAACAACTAAACAACAGTAGAAGATAAACTGTGGCTGCCTTTTACTTCTAAAACACCTGTCAGAGAAATCCCTCAAATTATATTTTTAACAATTAATCTCGCTGACTCGTATATGCTACTTGCCTGTTATTTACCCTTCCTAGGCGCGTGTACAACAAACCCCTATGGAGCCTCTCGCTATGGTTGCTGTAAGACTATTGTACATGTACATGACTCTCCACACCAAAATGGTTGTGTCGTAAATACCTTCAGTCTCTTAATTCTTAAATCTTTTTATTTACTGTAGTTTCTTTTCATATTAACACTGAAATAAGCTAGCGTGCATTTGTTCGGTACCGCAGAGTTTAATGATTACTGATTAGTTGAGGGTTAAATACTTCATTGAGAGATTACTAATATGGCGGTTCTTTTGGAAAATACATGTACCACCGTGGCTCAAATAACATGTATGGCTGCATTTTCTGGTGGGTAGACATTTGTCATATAGACGTCAAGTATGGTAATACATGTTTTTCGTTCCTTATCCTACCAGTAAAGTTAGAAAAAATACTTGTTTCACTTCAAGACAGCACATATCACATGAGCCATGTGACATCATTAGGCATGTGATTTCATCTTCCGCGATCGACAGTAACAATAAATATCGGTAATCGAGAAGAAAAGCTCTAAAAATTTTCAGACTTAGACCTTGGCCCGCAGATAAGCCGACCCCCCCCCTTCTTCAAGGCTTTATTTTTTTCCTAAATTCTTCAGCTTATACGCGAGTATATACGGTATGTTAATATTACCTACAAATCTGATTTAGCATTATATCTATTGCACTATCTTCATTAGAACTATGAAATATTTATAATAAGCTAATAATGATATGGATAAATCAGCATATCTGTGAACCTCTAAAGAACTTGCTTGCAGAGGTCATACACAGTAAACCATGTCCATTTGATAGAGACTATGTCCACTCTGCAGTGGTCATCCTTGATGACTCTGGGGGAAGTGTGTTGTACGGAGCAATTCTACATGAGCAGCCATGGCAACTCCATCAGGATGCAAGGAGAGATAGTGGACAGTTTTTTTCTTAATAATCTCCACTCTCTCCACCCCCACTGTGATGTGTGGGTTCCAGAATTACCCATGAGCTGTACTGTAAGCATTGTTTTAATTGGGAGCTAAAGTATAAGC
Organism: Megalonaias nervosa; assembly: GCA_016617855.1. NCBI lineage: Eukaryota > Metazoa > Mollusca > Bivalvia > Unionida > Unionidae > Megalonaias > Megalonaias nervosa. The sequence continues at coordinate 114,872 of JAECUM010013598.1, forward strand.
TGTTCCAGTATGGGAAGTGGTCCAGTCCTTATGTCTTCTGAGGGGCAAAGCAAATGAAAAGATTGTGTTGTTGGTATTCAGCATGACTGGATTTTTAAAAATTGGATGCCTGCATGTTTCTCGCTGTCTTGAAAGTGGAAATGTTAAATGTTAAAGGAAGGTTTGGTGTGGCCCAATAGCTTGGTTTGTTTGCCCACATTTGTGCAACTTGCCATAGTGCACATTATATTATCAAGATTATAATGAATAGAAATGGAGATTTTGTGAGCAATTATACCTTTTCAGAATTTTCATCATCTTGTGAGTCCGAGTTTGAATTTCAGGTAATTTCGCAGGTTTAAAGTTCTTGTGAAGTAATTAATTAACTCAGCTTTGTTTATGTTTGCCTTGTTTATTTTTGTTACAAAATGCTGTCAGACTTGGGTAAAATTCTGAAATACCAGTCTTCTGTTAGAATATTTGACAAAAAGTATTCTTATTCAAATGTTTTTTTCCTTTCAGACATAGTAACCTTCAAAAGTCATTTATTAAAATTAAAAAAAGCCTTTCTTTATCATACAACAATTGTTTAATCACCATTTACCTTAGGTTTGAAATGCCTGGAGGCCATTTGCAATTTGATTATGTTAACTTACCAAATCCATCTGCAACAGCACAGATCCAGATATGCTAGCACATGATGCACTAGCAGATCTGAGTCTGTGCAGTTTTTTTTGAGTAATCAAACAACATTGACCTTGACCAACCAGCACATTTTGTGATGGCAGATCAGGGTTTATGTTGCTTACAGTTGAACTTGTTTGCAAATAATGGTAGATAACACCATTCTACTGGCGTTTAATAGCTCTATAACAGCATGACTGTCAAAGTTGCCACCACCATATCCTTAGTGTTCTTGGCTGAAGAATTTGTTCGCAGGTGCCAGAGCTTTGGCAGGAATGCAGCTGAATGGGCTTTAAAAAATGACAGAAATCTCCAGGGCTTAATGGGTTAAGCAACCGTCTGTTTTAAACAGCTGCATTTTAAAAGTCCCGAAAACAAAATAGAAGAAATAAACCTGTATCAAATGGCAACCTGTTTTAAGAAGCCAATTTTTATCTTCTATGATGTGCATGATTAACACAGGTTTGTAAATCAAAGTGGCTTGTAGACACAAATAAACAGGGCTACATGATTTAGAATGGCTGATAGTAAACAGACAGAATATATGTAACCTTATTTGGTACATGACACATGTAGTCATGAGGTCAATATCCTGCTTAAAATATAAATCTGACCTGAGTTCCAGGTCCCCCACTAGCACCTCATACATCAGTGGACTTGCAGAGCTTGGGTCAAACTTGTGGTCATTCCCTTCTGCATTAACCCTTTACTAGCTCAGGGATGTAGAAAAGGCCAAATTCACTCCCCTTCATGTTGGAAGAGGTGACTACTGGTGGTAGAGGAGACACAGTGGCTGATTGGTTAGTGTTGGATTCTGGATCAAAAGGGTGTGGGTTTGAATCCTACCATCTAATCAGCCTAGGCTGACTACTATATTGTGTCCTTGGTGAAACTACTTTACTCCAGATGCCTCAGCACTAACTAACTTGTGTTTCTCTTCCCTAAAACACTAAACCAAACCCTCCCACCTTCACTTCCCATCCTAGCACTTGCCTGATCCCAGCATTTCCTGCATGTTTAAGGATATATGATTGGCCATTCAAAAAACTGCTTTCCTCTGCATTCCCTGGATGTTCTCAATTTCTAAGACCATATCATGCAAGCATCTTCAGTATTAACATTTCATAAGTAAAGTAATTTTACACTAACGGATTATAGTTCTGCTTATATTTGCAAAATCAGGTAGGTTCTGCAGACCTGTTTGAGAACCATCAGAAATTGAAGGAGGCCACCAACACATTCAAACAACTGGAGCTTGCATACAGCAACCTACAGGAGAGGTTGGAGCAGGAGAAACAAAAGAATGCCCGTCTTGAACAGGATGTTAAAAACTTCGAAGAGCGGGAAAACTATCTGGAAAAGATCAAAATACTCCAGATGAAAAAAGCTTGGGTTGTAAGTACATTCCTAGTGAAATTCAGTGAATTCTTGTTTATCATTTTTAGCTTGAACTATTGCTTTTAGTATGTCACCATGACTGGGAACAATTTATTGATAGTCACTAAGATTTATTGAAGTTATCTGGCAGTTTGGTTTAAATTCAACATTTTTAATGGGAACTCTCTGAAGTGGATTATATAAATATTTAACTAGTGATTTCATTGCTAAAGTACAGTAGAAAACCAGTAGAGCATGACAGCTGCTGATGGCTTTTTCCACCCTTATGCTATTTGTTATTAGGTACTGTCCATGCCCTAGGTTAACTTCGATGTTAAATTTAGTTATTTTCCCTTTTTTTGATTATCATTTTCTCCCACCCACTTCTGGTTTGGAATGTAGCTTTAGTATGCCTTTATCTCTATTTTACCAAGTATTTTGGATAGAGTCATGGCCTTTGACAATAAACATCATATCTTTATATGGGATGTTACTTGTATTAAATGAACTGGATTTTGAAGCATTACATATGATAATATATAGAAGTCATGATCCCTGATTGCCCATTTTCTCCAAAATGTTGTTTCCCAACACAAATTCTGTTTTATGTACCATGGAGCAAATTGTAGTGAGTGGGTTCATTTGTTGTGGACTAATTGTTAAAAGCTTAGATTTCTAATGTTGAAAACTTGCAAATGAGTCGTGCAGTCAACACAATTTTTTTTTGTCATCCTCTGTTTTTACATGTTTGTTGCATGTGTTAACTTAGGAATATGAGGAAAAGCGAAGGCTGTATGTTGATGTAAAGGAGCAGCAGAAACTTAAGGCAATGGAGGTGAAACGAGCCAGAGAGAGTTTTGCACCTGCACAGAGACAACTGGAGGCTGCAGAAAAAGAGAAAAATAACATTGACATTCTTATGAAGAACAAGGTATTCATTCAACAATTTTCTTTAAGCTCCGTCTACCTTTATTACTTGAAATGCATCACCTCATCATGATATATTACAGTTCTTGCGTTACGTCACAAGTCCAGCCCTCTCAAGCAAACAAAATACATCAGCTACATCTTTTGGTTTGTATTAGCGACAGGCCAAATCCTGGATGGGGTGGGGTGCATATCTTAAATACTCTCGTCAACTAGGGGTCTCAAACTCTTATAAAGAAGCCTCAGACCTCTCTCAACCTCTGAAATGGCTGTTTGGCAATGAAAGTGCTAAAATGTTGTCTGCTTTGTGAGATGGAAAACAGGTAAGAGTGGTCTCAGCTTGGATAGAGGAATTGGTGCAAAATCATGTCTTTCATCAGTTACTTCATTTCATACCTAATCTATATGCTTGTTCAACAGGCCTCTGAAATACACATAGTTTTGTTCTCCCTCACAAGTTTCAAGTGATCCAAAAAGTTTTCTATTCACAAAGAAAGTATATGCAATCTGTTTTCTAACTGAATTTCACTAGTTTAGCTCAACACTTGACTGATATGTCCTGCAGGTACCATTGTTTGTTCTCTTTAATTATGTAATAATGGACCATCTAAAGATGTGGGGCACATACCTGGTTTATGATGTCTGCAGATAATCACCTCATATCAAATTGCCTTTACAAGGTGGCAGACAGATCTATTGTATTATCTTCATTAGAATTAGGAAATGTTTATAATCGGCTGATAATGATGTAGAGAAATCTCCTTGCTGCGGATTGAGGACAGGTGGGCTTTGATTTGGGCCTAAATAAATATTCCAGGCTAGTGAGAGAACTGGAAAACAATCCTTAATGGATGCAGACACTATCGATCTTGCCGCTAGAGCTGCCTCAGTTGTGAACTTCTTACATCACGATCACTCAAGTCATGAAGTCACCTTTGAAGGAAAGGCCTTGCATTTGGTACAACCCTACATCTGTCGTGCTTATGACTCATGGGTCTGGTCATCAACAATTAATTGTTATCACATTGGAATCCCTATTTCCAATCCAGTTTCAATCAAATCTGTAATTTGAAGATGAAGAAGCTATATAAAAAGTAATTTTTAAGAAATGAAATAGACTGAATCAAACTAATTATTATATATTTAATGTTGGAAATGAATTTCCTGTGTTAAGCTGAAAAAACACAAGTGTTGTTCATGTATGATTGATTTTCACACATAAAGTGACACTGAATTTAAATTTCACATACATAGCGACATTGAGTTAGACTGATTTTTAGATTGATTCAAAAGTGGAATGTATGGAATTATTTAGCTCATGGCTTCCATGGCAGAGGATGATAATGAAAGTTTCTGATTCCATAAACCCAAGCCAGTGATGCAGGAATTGTTTCATATTGTCCATGCCAATCAACTTGCCAAAAAAATCTATTGAGAGCCTCTTGATATCACAGCCCTGCTCATCCAGAACCTATGATCCCTCACCCCCATGTAAACCAAATTCCATCCTTTGGACCAGTGTCACCATTGATTGCAGTGTCTTGGTCACATTAAACTCTTGAGGTCACTGACTTCCCTTGAATGATCAACAGCTGAAGATTTCTTCTGTAAAGTTGACAGCTTCCTGACAATACTTACTAGTATCTGTATTGTCACTCAGTAGGGTACAAATTTGGGCTATTCACACCCAAATTGTAGTAAAATCTGTAGTAAAATCCATGACCAGATAACTTGAGGTAAGCAAGTTTCTCTCCACTTGCATTTGAAATAGCAATGGCTGAAACAATATGCCCCTGAGTAACACTG